>CM021108.1:504126570-504260331 GCA_007115665.2 Sequoiadendron giganteum | reverse complement strand
ACTTGAACAACTGATTCATTAACCATGGCAACCTCATGCTGATTGGAAAGATCTACTTTATATGATTCAGATGAAGATATGACTGCACTGCATACTTCAGTATGTTGTTTGCCATCTTCAGACTTGGAAAAATCTGAATTATTAATAAGAAGGTCCTCATCATGCCTTTGGGAAGTTCTTTTATGCAACACGTGTTCAATTTCATGACCTCGAAACACAAATGCATTCTTTTCAACTTGACTGAGACCTTCGTGCATGTCCATCTTTAGTTAATCTCAAGACAAGATTGTCTTCATTTACTTGAATTTTAGAAAAATGACTTTCATCTTTCTGATTTTCATCAATGGCTATCTGAGACTGCATAAACCAAAACTGGGAGTCGCTAGCTATGTCTGCTTCCTTTTCCAGGAAGAGAATAGTGAGATCACTTGGATTGGAGTCAGGATGCTTTGCTACTACTTTTACTAATGGTGCCTCAAGAGCAAGCCTCTTCAGAGGTGAAGATAACTTGTGTTGATTCCCAACAACAAAATTATGAGCAACATTTGAAAGCGAACTCCCTGGTACGTCCTTGTGAGGCATAGAAAACATACCTTGAGCTAGTTGGTTTTTGAGGACAAGTAGCTCATTTGCCAACCTTTGCACCATATGATCTTTCCTTGTGATCGAAGAAAATAACTCCAAAGAAGGGATTTCTTCAGATTCATTTGATTCAATTCTTATTTTCCTAGCAAGAATGAGATCATCTTCAATTTTTGTAGCCAAGGTCTGCACAACTGGAAGAGTAGCTGGGACTACTCTTCTCAATAGGAAACTAACCTCGGGTACTTGAGCATTTACAAAGAAACATTTCAAATTATTAGTTGTAGGTTGAGCAACAGTTGGAATTCTTCGTGTCAACTTGTTGAAGTGAGAAATGAACTCGCACATAGGCATGAGAGATTCCTTCTTCAACTGAGTGAGTTGAGCCAACAAAGCATGAGCATCTTCAGGAGGTTTGAACCTTTCTTCAAACTTGGCTATGAGAGTTGCCCAGTTTGTGATGGTATATGGTGCCAGATGATAAAACCAATCTGCAACGACACCTTGTAGAGTCTCCACAAACAACCAAGTATAGATACATCTTCTTGTTCAACACCATGAACTCCACAAGTGATGTAGAAAGCAGCAACATTCTCATCAGGACGTCATTGTCCATCACCAAAATACTTGGGAAAGTTCTTCCGTGAGCCTTCAGGAAGAGCATGTAGGGGTACAGCCAGACTCAACGGACCAAAAGAATTTCCCCAAGGACCTTGAGCAGCCATTGACATGTCCTTGGTGAAAGCTTGAAAAACTTACAAGAAAATAAATTACAATGAAGGACACTGGTATACTTCAAATGAAAATGTGAGGCTTTCGAATGCGTATCGTCTCCCCAACGGAGTCGCCAAAAAACTATTGGGTGAAAATAATGTAATCAACTTTTCAATAAATTACGCTATCTAGATTTCAGCCACAACTATGTGAGATATAATCTCTCCTCTCAGAAAGGGGAGGCACCCTTCTTACTGCTAATAGAAGCTATAGTAAAACTTACAAAATACTTACAAAATGTACACTATACCTATGAAATGGGGGGGTGTGTTACATTCATACTTCTCTCTTTTTTCAGAGAAGATGTTTACAATGCTTCACAATTGGAAAGTCCTAGATCTGATAACTAAAGCTTAACAAACAATAGTAATGCCGATATCTCTATCTTGTCAAAGCAAAATGTAGAGATACCAGATATGATTTATAATAATAACAAAAGAAAAGGAAAAGGGAAAGCTCACAAAGGCACAAAGTCGTTCCGTAGCTTTTTCAATGTTGGACATGTAGAAGTATCATTTGTTGCATTAGAAGCACAAAGTCTTCTTAGATGCAGCAATTCCTCGAACCGCATGAACTATTACAAGCACAAAGTCTTGTAGATATTTCAACCAAAACATTCACACATAAAATCAAATTCAAATAAGAAATGTAACACAAAGTTTACATAGATTACTTGAAGCCCTTCAGATCTCATACACTAATCACCACCAATATAATCAAATCATAAGATTATCGATCCCAACACAAAGTATGGTATGCAATCCTCTTCTTTATTGATTAGATTTAGATTCACAAAATTGAATACAAAGCTTCAATGTTTGTTTCAAAGGAGCAACACTTCGTTGCAAAATATCAAAAGGTAAATATTACAATAGAGATCCCTCATATATATAGAAAAGAGAGATGAGTTAATCTAGGAAATTAGGTGAGCAAAAATAGGAAATCCTAATTTAACTAACTGTAATTTATCTCTGTGGAATTACATCTCATATTTTCAGTGTAATTACACTTTACAAAAAGAAATTTAAGATGTCAAAAATTATTTACAAAATGCATATGGGAATGCATCAAAACATTCAACGCTGAGAGATCAAGAATCTTCATGGTTCCTTGCTTGGGCGTGGAGTCTTCATATTTCTTCCTAGTCTCCTGCATGAAATTTTCATCTGAACCAACAGTGTAATCCACGATGGTGAGAATTCTTGTGATCGGCCTTTTGGCGGATGAATGGATTTTCTTGCACCTGTTGCATGGTGGCTTCTTTGTAGATCTGGGATAGTTCAATGGATTGGAAAATGTCACCTTCAGGATCACTTGATTAAATCTGGAGAGAAACTGCAAGGATGGTGAATCAACATACACTAGCAGAAAAAGTAGCATTGGGAAGCATGAAGTGAGAAAACAATATAGAGAAAGCGTGATACAAATGTCGAGACATGGAAAACGAGGTGAAAAATCGACGAAAAGTGGTTCAGAGCGAAACTAGAAAGATTTGAAGTGTTTTCGACGAAAAACAGGAAAAAGTGTAAGGGCATTGAAAATTAGTGCCCTTTCACTTAGAAGAAAAGTGGACTTGGTGCAATGGTGTTGAAAAAGTGCGCCATTGCACCTCAATGTTAGTTTTTGACAAAATATGTCAGGGTGCTGATTTTTGGCACCTTGAAACTTTGGCTTGGAACATCAAAAATTTGGCAAGTGTGGGGTATTTGAAGAGGGGAAGAAAAATGTGAGTCAAAAATAACATCATGAGAAGAAAAGAAATGGAAAACATACCTGAAAGAATTAAGCAATGTCGAACCAAAAATCTTGAGAGAAACTTGAAAGAAGATGAAAACGCGTTTTTGCTTGGAGAATGAACGCCCAACAATTTGGAGAGGTGAAGAACAAGTTAAAAATGGAATGGAATGAATAAGAATCACTTTTAAGTGATCTAGAAGTGTTTAAAATCAACTTAAGTCGACCAACTAATTTAGGCATGAAAAGTGGCACATTCAGTGAAAAGTGCAAACAAGCTTAAAAAGGGCACCCTAGCCAAAAATTGGCTAAGTTACAAAGTTAAGTGCAATGGCGCACTTTTTTAGCGCCCTTGCACCAAAGTTCAAAATCACTTAAGTGCAAGGGCACTGATTTTGTGCGTTTTTGCACTTTCAACACTTAGTCATTTTTCCAAAGTGAAGTAGAGCACTGTTTTTTAGGACAACTGCACTTTTCACTATTTTACTAAGTATTGACAGTGAGGGCTCGCAAAGGTACTCATTTCGAAGGTTTTTGTGAGGCGAATGTGGGGGGATAATCAGATTGACTACCTGAGACTTTGTAATGCATTTTGAGGGCGATTGAAAATCACCTTGTTTTGCATGCATGAACATCACAAACTTAGGAAACATACAAGTTTCGTAGGGGGGTTATCCGTGGAATGAGCGCTGCTAATTTCCGTGATAACACTAAGGTGTCGAAAGAATTAAAGGATAATGTCAAGGTTCTGGATGCAATTTATTACAATGAGGGTATATTTAAGGAACCAATTTGTAATGGTGATTGTTTTATTGCAGAGAATACAAGTATTGAAGACAAAGCAGGTAGAGTTGTGGAATGCTCCAAGATGTGGCTGCAATTCCCTTTTGCAATGATGAAATTTCCAAAGGCTATAGGATAGTGAGAAAAATAAAACAAGAATAGATTTCAATTGCCTAATGTTGTGCATGAGGAAAATGTTTAATGTGTAGGTAGTTCATTAGCACATGAAGAGAGGGAACAACCAATGATATTGGAAATAAATGAAGGGAGAGCGAGTAAGAATTTCATGTACAAAGAAGAAAGAGAAGGAAAATTTGTTCTTAAAGTAGCTCGTTTTCAGTTGTGCCATTTGTAGAGTCTTGTTCAACTAGCGAGTCTTATTTTTTTTCGATTTGTCTTCGTAGAATGTTTGTTATTGCTATTTAGAATTACTCTATTGTTGATGAGTTTTGGTTTCTGAAATAATCTCTACTATTGTTTGGGTTGTAGGTGACATTGGTACTTTTGAAGCTCCCGAGCAAGGACAAAGCTACGTAGAGGAAGTGATTTTAGAGAAAAAAATAGTGAAAGAGCTTTTGGGATCTACAAAACAAATTTGAGAACAAAAACAAATGTGATGGATGGGGAATGTTTTTCAGTTTTTAGGTAACAAACAACAAATGCGTTTGTTTCAACATGAAGGAAGTTCTAGCTATCCAGAATGGTTTAGACAGGCTATTGAGAAGAGAAGAATAGACATGTGTTGGAGGAGAGAGCAGATATTCGTATTGGTGTTGCGAGATTGGAGCTAGAGAGAGGAGAATAAAAAAAGTCAAGAAGTTTGTCAAGTATCAGAATAGACAATGCAAGAAAGAGGATAACAAAAGTTGCTATCCCAAAAGTGGAAAAGGTTGAGTGTGAGATGACGACTGAAGATTATCAATTGGAAAAAGTGAATTTGGGAAGTTAGACAAGAGAAGAAGAAAAATAGTTATTACAAAACAATGTATTTGTTATTCTAAAAATAATGGAGAAGATGAAAAGAGGAAGAAAGAGGTAAGTCATTGGTTGTTCGAGTTGTCAACATTTCTTAGTAATCCTGAAGGCGTGGTTTCTGTTATTAGCAGTATGGAGACTAAAAATGCAAAATTGAAAGAGGAAAATTGGAAATTGTGTAATGATTACAGACAAGAAGGAGGATTGGTTATAGAGAAGGAAAGAGTTGGAGAAGATATATTGTGTCAAGATAGAGATATGTTGAAAGTTCAGATTAAGAAGTTGAAAGTAGAGATTGTAAAAATTAAAGGGGCAGATAAAAGTAAAGAATGGGATAGAGGAGAAAAAAGTTGTGATATTATTCAAAAAATGTTGCGACATAGGTTAAGTTCTATTTTTGGCAATATTGAGGAAGTATGGGAGAGTTACAGATGGTTAAGCGATGGATTAACAAATCATAAAAGAACAGGAAATAGATTAAAGTATTTCCATGTAAATTGGTCTAACAAAATAGTTTTGTTGAAACTGGTGGCAAAGCATGGAAATTGGATGGTGATAGAGTAGATATGTATTAGATATTGTCGACGAGTTTGATTTGTTAGAAATTATTCTAGAATATCATAACAAATTTGGAAAGTGGATGTGTGAACAACTAAAGGCGTCTGAACTGATGGAAGTTTCTAGTATTCCTGTGATTAGGACAACGAATGGCGAGCTGAAAACATGTTCTGAGTGGAGGGATGTTTTTTGTGAAATAATTGATTCGATGATTAGGACAATCAATATTGATAGGAATTTGGATGTGGATATCTTGAATGATAGTGTGGGTATTCTTTGCAAGGTTGAATATGGCATGAGTGCATTTACTGTTATAGAACATAAATTGATAGGTGAAGATTATATGGCTCATATGACAAGAGAGACAATTTCTGGAAGGCGGATGAGAATTACAAATCCTTGTATTAGGGCAGATAGAGTTGTTATTGATATGCAAACAATGCATAATGTATATTGTAAATAAAATTTGATATAAAATTTTGATAAATGTTTTTTTCGACAATTATTATTTTTGTAAGAGAAGCAGAAAAGATTACCTTGACATTTGACTAGCTTATGTAGATATGCAGTCGAGTAAATTTGATCCAGAGAGATTCACAAATTGTATATTGTTGTATTATTTTTTACAGAGTTGTATTGTTTTGGTCTGTAACAATATATACTTTGTAAATGTCTTTGAATGAGATATGCTTGACGACAATGCACAAAGATGTTGATAAAGACACTTTGGTTGTTTTTTGTAAGCTGTTTGCTATTTGCAAATGAATATTGATGGTGGATATGTAATTTTTATCTTACTAGCACTTTCAGTAGCTTTACTTTAAATTAGGATGATTTTTATAGATAAGTGTGTCAAACATTGGTAGTATAATTGTTTTAGATTTTGTGTGTCAGGAAATCTGGTTTTTTGTAAATCTATAGTGTGGATATGGATATTGGAACATCTGGTTTAAAGATATGGTAAAATTCAAATAATTAATGTCAAAAATCTTCAACATAGTTATTTTAATAGTATTGTTAGGATTTCAGGACTGGCCATAATTGAAATAGTATAGAGGATCGAGAAGGCATGGATTTTTTTATGGACAAATATCGTTAAGAATAGTAAGAAGCGTAAATAAGAAACATAACTATTGGCAAGGATAAATCTTCGGTATATTAAATACTTTTATTAAAAGCAAATAGAGAAGTATTTGGAAATCATAATTAAAGGGACGATAATTAAGAAATGCACATAATATATAAAATACTTAAATAGATACACATATACATATATAGATACCAAATATATGGATAAAAGTTGACATGGAATTAATTAAATTTTTCTACTATGTCGGATAAACAAGCAATGGGATAAGCAGATACATTTCCGCATCGTTGAAAAGATGTGCCATAATGAGGGTACAAAGTTGTGGAATTCCTTTTTTTAGGCTGCAGGAATCGGGTGGCACGACCCCCTGTAAACTGTAGTGTGCCTGATAAAATTTTTAACGTGACCGACGACGTTGGCGCGACATGCCCTCCAATACCACGGGGGTGGGGATGGAATTCCTTTGATCATAAGTATAAATATAATATAATTATACTTATTTAAAGGCTATATGCAAGTTAATATAACTAGTTAAAGCCAACACACAAGTTGTTAACAATGCATTTTCACCTATACTTCCCTTGCCAAAAATGCGTTGACCATAAAATTTGTAGAGGGTTTAAAGCACTCAACAAAGCCTTCACAATGCACGTGGTTGAAAACATATTAAAGGACAAGGAAATGGGAAAACAAACATTCAAAATATGATTATAGCCATAACAATTTGATTTTAAATTATAAAAAATTATGGCCAATAGCACACCCCTTTTCTCATTGCATTTCCTGAACTCTCTTGAGGTGTGCCATTGATTGAGGGAAGAGATGAGTAAACTTAAGAACTCATTATTTTAATATATGTATACATAATATTAGGAATATTAATTATAATCCTTGATTAATAAAATACTACTAATAATTATAATTGTAATATAATATAATATAAAAATTATAATAAAAATAATTATTAAGATTAAATGAAAAATATTCAAACCAAGTAACTTTTCATATCGTTAATTAGGGAAGGAATTGTATTAATGTCTTTATGATGATGGCAAATATTTCAAATTAGCGATAGTAGATGTTTTAGAAACTAGGTATGGAAAATATTCTCAACAAAATTCTTGATGTGGAAGTGCGCAAAGCAATAGGGCCTACTTACTACGCAGGAAACTTAAGCAACTAGATTTCAATATGTGCAAAATTTTCTTTTAATGTAAGCCTATTAGACCAAAGGGAGCAAGGGAAGGCATATATACAATAATATTCTTATAAGATGGTAATGCTAGTGTAGGTGATTGTGTTTATTGTCTATACTATTAAACATAATTTGACATGACGAGGACAAAAATTAAATATTGATGTAAGAAAATTTATATTGCAGAAAATAGAGAAAAACAATAAGCATAACTTTAACACAATATTTACATGGGAAACCTGGTAAAATTATACTAGGAAAAAACCACGGGCAAAGATCTTTTGTATTTAATTTCTTAGGAAATTCACAATTACAAAAATCTTCTAAAATGTTACAGAAAATGTGACTTCAACAGAGTATAAGAAATCCGAGTTGTAGAGTTCTTGTGAAACACAACTTTCCAAAAATAGAAAGTGTGACTCATATAGTTCCATGTCGAACATTTGGAAAAATGGCCAAAAATAGAGTCCCAATTTTTTTTGATGATGCTATAAACACCTTCGACGTGGTTGCCTACGGAAAACACCTTTGGTATGTAGGGGGGCTATGACAACTCCCTTGGGACCCCCCGTCACTACAATCTTTGGTTGTATAGTAGGCTTTCGGCCGTGTCGGGCGCATACCTTAAATGCTAGATATCAATATCGATTATCCGTCATTGTTGGAATAACAATAAAATTGACTTTATATTCCTATAATTGAAACATAAGTAAAGTGTGTAGCTTACAAAACCAATCACTTAGACAATTAGCAGTGAACAAAACACAACAAAACTTGTCCCCTCTCGAAAGTGTAATAAAGAACATTTAACTATTGACAAGAAGAAGCTTACATATATTATGAAATTATCAATTTGATGCAATTTGAAACTAAGAAAATTTTGTTCAAAATCATTATTTCACAACATAGTAATATAAAAAAAATCAAAGTAGTCAAGATGATAATCTATAATTATTGACACGTTTATATATGTTTCAAGTATATTATGCAGTCAAACATGACTAACAATATGGATAATTGCAAAAAAAACGATAAGTAGATTGTTTTATTGTCTCTTTAACAATTTTCTAGCTGACTACAGATCTAGAACGGTATTGTTTTGGTTCAATTTAAAGTTGCCAAGAAGTTGAAACTGTCACAAAGCAAGCACTATTTTGGATTTGGGTTTCAAGTATTCTTCGTAGCTTGTTTCAAAAACCTGTGGAAGCAAATTCTCAACCATTTCTTTTTGCAAAGTACAATACACATTGTTATTATTTTCTGTTATTATAATGCATTTAAGACAAGGACTATAGCTATATGCAATTTCTTTGTCACAATTGGTGCAGTGAGCAATATTTTCCCCAGTAATGGTAGAAGTAGAAATAGTCTGGTTACAGCCTGAACAGGATGGCTAAAATGGAATCAAACAAGCATTTGCAATCTTGAGTTTGTCATACACGTACAAAATAAAACATATGCTATTAGATGTGCAAAATAAAGAGATCAATAAAGATAAGTTGCGATGGAAAGGAAAATCATAGAGAAAACCTAGTATGTGGAACAAAGTAGTTTTTGCAGATGATCTACAGTGCTCTTGTCAATTGACAAGTATGCAAAGTACCCAGTTTGGCATTCACATGTCTTGCAATATTTTTTAGTAGAAGCATTTGGTATTGGTTGTTTTGTAGACGTTCTTCTATTTCTGTGAACTAATCTACGAAAGTTGGATGTATTTGTAACTGTGATGATATGTACAAGGAAATTATTAGTTTATGCTAAAAATAAATTTCTTAGAATATATAAAGTTTTGTGAATCTGATAACCAAATATTTATCTTTGTTTCTTAATTTTGCTTTGTCCAGTTGTGTTTCTCTGTCTTTGATGTCTAGAATGTGTTGATAAGGTGTTTTTCTGTATCCAACAACAACAACACCTACGCTACCAACTATATATTTCTCTGCACTATGCAACAACATTCTTATTGTGGTACTGGGTATGAATGCGTATTGTTCGCAAACTGTAGGGATGTTGTCTATTACGCTGGACTCATCCAAGAGAAAGATACATTCACAATCACCATGATCATATGGTGACTTGGCAGCAAGTTTGTAACCTATTATATAGATGCTTGCACCTGGACGTATTTTGTTTTCAAGCTTTTGTAGTGTATTTCCTGTAACATTGACTGTAACGGTCATTTCCCCTTTGCAATAAGCTAAGTCGACACGAAGGATCTATTTCAAGTTTTTCACTTTGTCAAGAGAATTTTTGTATGTGACCAGGACATCCCCTTCAAAAATCTCTCCAGTTTTCCACACATTGAGATTTTCGATCGATACTCTTTTGGCAATATCTGTGTTTGATTTATGCAACACATTGAGTATGAAACGAGAGTGAGTATATAAGTGAAGAATATTTTGTATTTTGTTATTGTAATTTGTTACTTCTGTTTTCATGATCGATTTCTTTTCCTTGTTTCTATGCCCTTTTATTACGCCGAGAGGCGTAAGCCTACAATGGCAGCACTAGGAGGCCAGCAGAACTAACGGTGTAAGAAAAAAGAAACCTTTTGTATTCTGCATGCATACGCACATCAAGCAATGGTAATGGAAGAGGATGAGACACGAACTTTCCAGCTTGGCTTTGGAAGACGCGGTGGCCTCGACACCTCATGTCGGCAACACGATGTTAAGCGCGGATTTGTCCACATTTTAAAGAGCTCAATAGATTTTATTAAAATATGAAACCTTAGAAGTTAAAAAGTTAGGTGTTGTCTTCGCTGGATAGTAGTGGTCTTTGCTGTAATGAACATTGAGGCATTTGCATTTCATTGTAACTCGCCTCTTGCAATCTCTTTAGAAAGAAATGAATTTTGTCATGTTTTTTCATTCGGCATTTCAGCAATGAGAGCCATTTCAAATCTCAGCATTGCATGAGGTCATTGATCTGTAATGAAAAAGGGGTCAAATTTGAGGTTGTGGAGGAAAAATTTCACAATAAAAGTGAGCTCCTTCTCCAAGCAAATCCTGTATACAAGAAGGTCCCTATTGTTTTGCACAATAGAAGCTCCATTTCTCAGTCACTGTGATACATTGAGGAAACCTGGCCTGATATGTGTCTGCTCCCACAATCGCCTTACGAATGAGCTCTCCCCGATTCTGGGCTGACTACATTAACAAGGAGGTCATTTTCCCCTTTTTGCTTTGTTTTATATTTTGCTCCAGCGATCTCTGGCATCCCCAATCACTTTGATTACATTCTTGTTTTGCAGTTTTAGAAACTAGGCCAAAGTCGATGAAAAGATTCGGGCAAGAGTATGAAACCTTTATCTTTGGCAGCAGGATGAGCTTGCAGGCAGACGTTGCCCTGGTGTCCTGGGTCCATGGATGGCCTCTTCACTCCTCGTATGATCTTTCCACTCTTCTTTGCAAAAACATTGCGCGAAGGTTTTTTCCGTGTGAAGAGTACCCCGACGTAGCAGATGAGCGACATTATCAATACAGGCTTTGTGATAGGCTGATGAAACAAGTGCTGGTTCCACTGCAAAAAAAACCATGCAAATTTGTGGAGTGAAAAGCCATGCAGTTCCGATATTAGGAATCATTTCTCCAACATGATTTTTTTGAGTCACATGTTCTAGTTGGCAAGGAAATGCCCACAAATAAGGAGGTCTTGTCATCAGTTTTCGTGCATATCCTACAATATTTGCAATCCATGTTTTGACTTATTTTTAAGTTTCTTTTAATAAAATTGATATTATTGATCGGTACATCATACTCTACCTTTGTTTTTTTTGGTTACGGTTGTATGTTTTATCCAGTAATTATTTTTTAAACTTTATTCACAAGTAAAAGGCATTTAAATATAGAAAGAAAATGAATGGTAAAAGTAAAAACACAAAATAATAATAATCTATTTATACTTCATTAAAAATGCAGAAAGAAAAAGAGGCATTTTACTTTTTAGAAATTAGTTATATTATCTTTTAAAATGACTAAGATAATTTTTGTTTTAGAAAAGAGATTTTTAGGAGGAAATGAGAATGATCACATATAAGAAAAGAGAGGAATTATGTTGAAAATAAAATTTTAATATTAAAAAAATTTAAAGTACTATTAGAATTTTTATTTATTTTATTTAATTTTGATTTTTAAGTGTTTTAAAAAAGAATGATTTGTTTTGGAATTTTTGTTTAATTTAAAATATTATGATAAGTTATATGTTTATTTTTTTATTTAAGCAATCTTTTCTAGTAAAAAACATTACTTTTCAAGATAAGATTAAAAAAATGTTAAATTACTACACATAAAAAGAAGATTCTAAAATTTAGAAAATTAAGTATGAAACAACTTTCCAAAATTTACTATTGCACATTAAAGTAAATTTCTAAATTAATATACTAAAAATTTAAAAATATTCAAAATCTTTTAAAAAATAGTATTTTCAAAAATAACTATTTTTTAAAAAAATTCTAGATTAATGTATTTGAAATTAGAAAATTAGAAAATTAGAAAGTTAAATATACAATGTAATATAAATTTTTTTATAATAAGTGCACATCTAAAATCAATTTAAAATTGCAAAATTAAATAAAAAGGAAATACAATAAATTTATTATTACACACAAAAAGAAGTTCTTAAATTAATATATTTAAAACTAGCATATCCATCTTTTTTAAAAATGGAGGTAATTAAGACTTAGATTTACACTTAAATTTATCATATAGTTTGAAAATAATTTATATAACATTATTATTACTAGGGTTAGGGTTAGGTCTGTTTAATTAGGGTTAGCTATAGGATTAAATTAAGTTTATTGTTAGGATTAGGTGTTTATTAGGTTAAGGGTTAAATTAGGGTTATTGCACAATTATGATTAGGGTTAGGATTAAATTTTAATTAGGGTTAAGGTTCAATTAGAGTTAGATATAGGGTTCAATTATGGTTTCTATTAGGGTGAGGGTTAGGGCTAAATTAGGATTAGGATTAGGGTTTTATTAGGGATCAATTATTATTTGTTTAACATAGGGCCAAGGTTAAGGTTCATATAATGTTAGTTTGCAGTTACAATTAGGGTTCATTTATGGTTAGGGTTCAATTAAGGCTAGTGTTAGGATTAGAATTAGGTAGGGTTCAATTAGGGATAGGGTTTGGGATCAATTAGGATTATGGTTCAATTAAGGTTAGGGTTCAATTATAGTTCAATTACGATTAGAGTTAGGGTTAGGACTTAGCTTAGAGTATGGTTCAATTAGGATTGCACATAATCAAGGTTAAAGTTATGGTCAAGGTTAGGTTAGGGTGAGGGTTTAATTATGGTTAGGATTAGGGTTCAAATATTAAATTATAGTTACAATTAGTGTTTCCATTAGAATTAGGGTTAATGCTAGAAATATAATTATGAATAGAGTTAAAATTATAGTTAGGGTTAGAACTAGAATTAGGGTTATAGTTAGAGTTATGGTTTGAAATATGATAATGGTTAGCGTTAGTTTTTAATTGGAGTTAGGATTAGGGTTCAATTAGAGTTCGAGGATAAATCTTAGGATTAACATTAGTTTGAAGGTTGGGCTTAGGGCTAGGGTTACAACTTTCAAATAAAGATTTTGGACAATTTTAGGGTTAGGGTTAGGGTTTAATTAGGGTTTGTGTAATGGTTTTGGTTCAATTAGGGTTAGAGTTTAATTACTGTAATAATTCAGTTTCAATTAGGGTTCAAGTTCAATTAAGGTTGAATTTCAACTAGGGTTAAGGTTAGTTTTCATTTCTAAGATAAAGCTTGGGTTTAGGGTCGGAGTTAGGGTTTGGGTTCAATTAGGGTTAGAGTTAGGGTTGGATTTTAATTAGGATTAATGTTATGGTTAGGATTATGGATGAGGGTGGAGTTATAGTGAGGGTTAGGGTTGAGGATTAATTAGTGTTAAGATTAGGATTCAAATAGGGTTATTAAATTAGGGTTAGGGTTAAGGTTTGATTGATGTTTAATTAGGGTTAGGGTTTTATGATAAAATTTAGGGTCAATGTTAGGGTTGGGGTTAGAATTCAACTAAGGTTAGGGTTAGGATTACAATTATGATAATGATTAGTGTTAGGATTCAATTAGGATTTAATTATGGTTTCTATTAGGCTTTATATTCAATTAGGCTTAGTGTTCAACCAAGGTTAAGATAAGGGTTAAATTATGGTTGGGGTTATGGTTAAGGTTACAATTATAATTGATGTTGCCATTAGAATTAGGATTAGTGCTAGAATTAAGATTATGAATATGCTTAGAATTATGGTTAGGGTTAAAATTATAATTAGGATTATAGTTAGTATTAGTGTTAGAAGTAGTATAAGGTTTAGGATTATAATTAAGGTTAGGTTTAGAGATAGGGTTGAGATTGGAATTAAACCTTGACCATGATATCAAATTTAACCCTAATGCTAACCCTAACTGTGATATAAATTGTAACCCTAAATTTTAGCCCTAATTATACTAATTTATTCAATGTATAACACTAAACCTTAACATTAAACCCTAATGCTAAATATAACCCTAATCATAGGTCTAAACTCTAACCCTCACCATAATCATAATCATAAACCAAATCCTAACCCTAATGCTAATCTTAACCTTAATCCTAACCTTGACCCTAACCCTAACCCAAACCATAGCCCTGACCAAATATAAATCCTTACCTTACCCCTAATTATAATTCCATTCCAAACCTTAATAGTAATTCCAACCCTACCCTTAACACTAACCAAAGCCTTATTTCTAACCTGAAACCTGTTATAATTATAATCCAAACCCTAATCCTAACCATAATTCTACCCCTAACCCTAACATGATTCTCACACTAACTATGAGCATAAACCCAACATTAACACCCTAACCCTAATCATAATAATAAATCTAAACCAAACCCTAACCCTAATGCTAACCCTAACCATGATATAAACCCTAATCCTAAATCCTAACTCTAATCATAACCCTAAATATATTAATGTATTCAATGTGTTACACACGCTGCGACTGCTACTAGCTTATCTATCTTAATATATTAAGATATATATTATATGCCGAGAGATATCATTTTCGAGGCGTATTTTTTAAATTCAAAGAAGCAAAAAAAGAAAAAAAATACGCCTAAAAAATGATATCTCTCGGCGTATAATATATATATCTTAATATATTAAGATAGATAAGCTAGTTAGTACTCATTTGTATTGAAATTGAATAAAAAATCATGTTAGTAAAAAATCAGTGTAATAAAAATTAAAACATATTACTTGAATATTCTCAAGAAAAGATACGTAGAAATTAGCTTATTTTCTTTCCTGTCGGGCTTATACATTCAACAAAAGAGAAATTGTGTAATGATCACTCTGATAGGTATCTATTTTGTATATATCAAAACAATTTTTGTCAATTTTTGACCAGACATGGTCAATTAGGGATTTTAGAAATGCATTGTTTTTTGTCAAGTAGGAAATCTATTCTCTTGCTTTGAAAGAAGCTCTCTTGTTCTTTTGTTATTGCATTACATTGTTTCATATTTATATTGAAATCTCCAACAATTATGATTTTGTCTTAAAGTTCTATCTAGTTCAGTGCTTCTGTAATTGTCTCAATAATTGCAAAACGTTTTGTGCGAGGTGGTGCATATAGATTTATGAGATTGAATTTGTACTTATGTGTAATTAAATATAATTGTATAGTTTTGACATTAGAAATATTCAAATAGTTTGTGTTTGTGATCTATATTTTTTTTTGATACATATCATTATACCATATCTAGTATGCATTGATAAGCATAGGAATTGGTCTAATTTTTGAGTGATATGAGAATCAAATGAATCTGTTTCTTGTAGACATATTATATCTGATTTCATAAAGTCATAGTCGTTGACAATGTCATCTATATGGGATTGTAGAATTCGTGTGTTCAAAGAAACAATAGATATTGATTTTCCTGAATTTGTCATGTTCTTGTATTCAAACTGCCATTTTGCTTCTGTTATTGATGCTTTTCCATTCACAACTTTTCTCTTTACCCTAAAATTTTGTTCTAACAATGGATTAGTAAGTATAATGAGTCAATGTTACGTACTCAGGACAATGCAGTGTTCACTAGTTCATATGCTTTGACTCTCAGTGGATCAAAAGCGAGACCATTGAGTGTCAAACCTCACAATCTATGAATAGTTCTTCCACATGCAAGTTTTACAAGAAACTATTTGCGTATTGTTATGTGTGATGGGAATTGTGTTAGAAAAATATTTTACTACTTGTCGTATATGCACCCATTCTCTTGGTATTGCATCTATGTATAGATGATGGAATTCGCCAAATTGTTGTCCACCGATTTTATTATCGTTAAACTAAATCCAAATAACATCTACATTGTTCTTAGTTGTGTATTGTCAAAAAATACCATCTATTCTATTCATAAGACCATTTGAATATTGTAATTTCTGACATACAGTTCGACGAGCACACCTTTGAGTATAATTTGTTTTTTTTAAGTTTATCATAAGGTGTTGATGCATTACCATAGTTTTCTTCATATTCATCAACTGCATCAATAACAATTTTCTAGCCACAAATAATTGACATCATTTTGTTGTGCAATGGTATAGAATTATTTGTTTCAAAAAGGTGTAGAAATGTTGGATTCATAGGAGCTGATTATAGGCAATTACTATTAAGAAAAGCTACATCGTCAACACTTTGTGTGTTTAGTCATATTTTGTTGAGAATAGTAACAAATGTTTGGTTTCTTTGACACATGACTGATTGCAATTCGTAGAGCTTTACATGATCTTTCCAAAAGCTATAGGGTACTATTTGTTTGTTGATTACAGGGCATTCAAAAATAAGTTTGTCGAGCATAGGTTGTGCTTGGTAAATATCTGTATAGGAGCGAATTTGCACCCCTTGTGTAAATTCCCCTTTTGCATACCCTCACCTTAGAAAGTCAAACCCGAAGGCGTAATTCCACATCACCCACCTGCCTTCCATCCACTTGGCGCTTGTCCTGTGTGTCCATGGGGAATAGGTGTCCACAAGAACGTTACACTCCTCATTGGGGATGAATTGTAATTCCTTTGGGTCGACCAACCGACCTAAAAATAGCTTCATCTCTCCCATTTTGGTCTTAAAATGGCTATTTTGTTCATTAATTCATTCTTCCAAGCTCCTCTACAATCTCTTCAACATTCTACTCACAATTCTAGCAATCTTCACAACTCCATTGAGCATTGCAACAAGCAAGCTTGTTACTCCATCAATTCCATCCTTGTACGTGTGGTGCTACCATAGAAGCTACGAGTTTGGAGTCTTGTGAGACCTCCCTTTATCATTGTTGCGATCGTGTCGACTTTTCCAGGCTCATTGCCCTGCGTTCTCCCTTCATTGGCCTTGAGTGCCTTTGGGTGGAGGTTGTATTGCATCACTCTCTTTTTCCTTTTGTGGTTTGATAGAGTAACATAACATCTTTCATAGTGTTCAATACTTTCCTTTCTTCTTTTTTCATGTATCATACTTTCTACTTCGTGTCTTTTCTGGCTGTCTGTGGAGGTGGAAACACCAAAGTGGGGGTCTGACTAAGGCAAACCCTTATACAACCCAACATTTTCCCCTCTCTTTCTTGTGTGTAGGTAAACGTGTGTGTGGAGCTCACTAGCAAACAAGAGCTTTAGTGAGTTGATATTCATCACCCTTGTCTTCATCTACTTGCTTTATCATTTATGTAGCTACTTTTCATACTTCATAGTTGTGTTTATTTTGTTAAAACTAGTTAGCTAGGAAGTTAGTAGGTTCTTTGGTGTTTTACACTATATTTCACTTTTCTGGTCGTACGGATATCAACATGCCGCGCTATTATCCCAGACCCGCATTGCCATCCTCGGACAAAGAGTTGTCTAAGGTGCAGTCTGAACTACAGAAACTGACTCGTCTAGCCCCATTTAGACTTTCGGATCTGGAGAGTGACAGAAGCACTTGAGAGTGCTCTTCATTCTCAATTCTTGTTCTAAACACCTGTTAGCTTGAGGTAAGTTAGAGTAGCCCTCTGCTCTTGGCTCTTTATGACTTGGAGCCTTGATGCGGTTGGTCCCCCTCTCTTACATTTTTAGTGAACCCGACGTGAACCATTTTTTTTTTTAGCGGTGTTGAAGGGTCCTTTCCTCGTATCCTAGGAGTGTTGTAGGTTTGAGTGTTGTGAGACATTTCTCCTTGCAACCCAACCTACAACCCCTAGCAGTGTAGTTGGAAGGTTCCATAAGTGTCGTGGGATGAAACCTTAATTATGTCATTGTCTAATTACGAAACCTTTGGGCATTCTGTGAAAGTGTTGTTTAGTGTACGTGATGGCCTCCTTTTTGCATCTACCTATCCCTTTTGTGCAACCTATGAGTAGTTCTCTTGGTGTAACTTTCACCTCGCAAGACCCGCCGATGGGTTATAATAGAGAGCCATCTCCTCTTTACATCCTCGCATGAATCAACAAAAACACTGTGACAGGTGTTCTTGTTGGCCCAACATGTCGGGTGAATGTGATTACTAAGGAGATTATGTTGATCTTGATTTCTTACATAAATATGGGTATGACCCACTTGAAAGTACCATCCGTACACATAACCAAATTTCCATACCTCCCCTCGGTAGCATCACCTTGTTGATCCTTGTCGGACCTAAGTTAGTAAACATTCTCTTTGACATAATCACGGTATCCAAACTCTTCAGAGTGAAACTGGGTATCACTTGGATGGTCGCTATGAATGCAGTTCCCTCGATCATGCATAAATTTCTGAAGTTTATCCATGAGGGTTCAGTGCACGTAATCCATGACACTAGCTATAAATTGTCGGTTGCTTGTGGTAGATATTCTCTAGATCACTTTTAGCTTGCACTTGTTGTTCCGCTTCTACCTAGGACATATCTCTTGTACCAAACCTATGAGAAGCACAAGAAAGGGTGCTTAATGCCTAAGGTGAGATACCCTCCATCTCCCTATGTTTTCTCGCATAGGGCTTGTTTGAAAGCTAACAGTGATGTCACCTTGGCTCGAAGAAGGGAGGAAGAGAAGCGTGCTTCTTCCTCCTCTAATGTTGTCTCACTCGTTGCTTCCTCTCACCTTGCTGCAGTGTCATCAGATTCCACTCCTAAGCGGTTGATAAAGAATCCTATGATGCCCACTTGGCGAAATCCCAAGCGTCCGGTGTTCGAGCTTCCTGTCTTACCTATGGTTCCTAGTATCGTTCGATATGGTAAGAGGAAAGGTCCCCATGAGGAATCCTCTATCTCTAGACCTCTGTGGCCTCCTACCACTCCTACTCCTAAGGTAGTGAATGGGAAGAGGCTCATTGTCAAGGTGTTAGATCCGACTCCCTCGTTGTTGCTCCAACCTCCTCTTAGTCTCTCCCTCCTGGTCCCATCCAGGAGTCACTCCCTCTGCTAGAAATGCTCGTGATGGACACTCTGATGGCCAAGCGGGAGCCTTCTATCCCATCTTAGCTCTTGAACTCTAGCTCTCATAGTCGTAGAAACCACCTTGCATGTGAGCGCAAGTGTCGGTGAAAGGCTCTAGTAGCTAAGCAGGTTGCTTTGCAGAGGAAGGAAGGGGAGTCGATTGCCCATGTTTTAGGACCCGTTGTGGTGTCCTCCTCTCCCACCCCCTTTTCTTTAGTTCAATCAACCTTGGTGTTGCTTCCGGCTCTTGATGCAAGCATAAACACCCCTAACCCTAAAAAGGTGCAGGTGTTTATTGCTTCATCGATCGAGCCACCTCTCTTGATTTCCCTCCCAGAAATCCTGCCATTCCCTAAACCCATGAACATGCCAAACTCTTTGGTGGTGTCCGTTGTGGTTTTATCCTTCCCCTCTATGCCTCTTGCCTCATCCATGGGGAGTTCACATCCTCTGATGAAGCAGAAGGTGGAGGTTGTCCCTTCCAGAAATGGGGGGTGTAAGAGGAGTCCACCATCTTCAAGGGTGGTCTTACACTGGCATGTGTCATCCTAGTGACGAAGAAAGTTTCGGCTTCCCCTAATTTTCTCATTGCTCCCAAGTCACTCAACAAGCCTAGCAGTGAATCTTGAGCACCACCTTCCTCGTCCATTGAGGTAACACATGACACTCCCATGAAGTGCATGTTTAACTCTTTGGACGAGGTCCCAACCCTATCGATGATCTTTACAAAGTTGTTGACCTTTTCTCCATGAAAACCGAGCGGAGAAGACCTTACGAGGCCTTCTTCCTTGGACCTTGTTACCGGAGGGTCGAAGGGTTCCTCCCTTAACATTCCACCCTTGCAGGCTCATCTACCTTCTTCGTATAATGATCTAGATTGGTAGGCTAATGACTAGTTGATGAGTGTTAGGGGAGCGTCTCTTCTTTATTTGTAGTGTAGAGTGTGTGTGTGTGTTTATGTTCCCCCGTGCTTGTGTTATGTGTTCCTGTATGATGCTTGCCATCCTTGTAGGTGTTTGATACAAGAGTGATTATGTGTCATAAAAAATCATTTATTTGTGGCATCATTCTTCCTTTGTTATGTGTATTGATTTTCGACAAATTGGGGACGATGCAAAGTGTTGGGGACATTTAGGCTTCCCTTCCATGTTGACCAAATTTTTTATTTTTATTTTTTTTTCTCGTGCATTCTTCATATGGTCTGATATAGTAGGGGGTTGATGATAGTTCACTAAATATACTATTATTATACTTATATATATTTATGAGCAAGTCTGACTCCAAAATGTTAGATCATCGGGTGATTCCACAATACTGGTTTACAATTTTTGGGCAAATTGGACACTAAATTGATTTTTTTTTAACTAAATCTTCACTTTCGGGCTCCTATAGCGGATAAACCGTGAGGAATTTGAAGATGATGCAAACTAGTGATTTGTGAAGTTTTGTCTATAGATTCTAAATATATATTTTTAAAAATTTTTGGAATCAGATTGCACTACTTTTTCCATGTCCTTCGAAAACTAGTTTTTTTTTTAAAACATCATTTTTAAGGAGTGACGCTCACCGTATACAACATAATTTTTTTTGTATGAAGGATAAAATTCTAATTTTTTCAAATTTAGATTTTTAACTACAATATATAGCACTTTCATTTGGTCTTATAGTATTTTGTTAAATATTTTTTCCTTAATCAAGTTTCAAAGTCAAACCAATTACAATTGAAACATAGGCGGATTGTATACAACATAACTTTTTCTATATGTATCGAAATTCAATTTTATTTTTTTAATGGATCAAGGACATAAATACCCAGCCTGAACATATTTTTTAAAATTTTCTTTTGATAATATGCTATTTTTCCACATGTGTAGAACAAAGAGCTTGATTTTCGGTGAAAAACCTATATTTAGTAAAACTGAAAAAACACATACACAATAAAACCAAAACATATTAAAATTATATTAATTGGATAGCTCATTCCAAGGACTACCGTGATCATTTCAAATAAGTTTTAAATGAATTCATTTGATCCCCCAAAATGTAAATCAAAAGTGATATTTTATCAACATTTTGATAGGTGTAAAGGAGACTCCGTTGCAGGTATGGTTTAAAACTAGTGGGGTTCTATCCAAGGGGGTTTGATCTAAGGTGCTTTGATCAAACCCTCTTCAATTGTAATCCTTAAAATGGAAATTTTTAAGGCTTAAATCATTATATTTTCTAAAAATATGTGATTTCAGCAAAAATAATAATCTCCCAGAAATTGTAAACCAACTTTGTGGGATCACCCCGCCCCTATGTCCCTTGTTCGTGATGTTATTGTTTCTTTTTGTTTTTTTGTTATATTTCTCTCTTATTTGCTTGAGTTGTGATGTTGTGGTTTTCATGTGTTGTCCCTTGTGTGTGCGACAACATCACCACAGTGACATCTCGTTATGTCCTACGGGCCATAACATCACTTTTTCATTCTTTCTTTTCTCTCCTTAGGTTGTCACATGCCTCTACATTCAGGAGCACCAGCCTAAGGGGGGGGCTACCATGTCAACTTTGATTTTTAGAAAACGTATTCGTAGTTAACGAATCTTTTCTAAAAAATCTTTGCAAATTTTTTCAAAAATCACATTCTTAACAAGGACCCATAGCGGAATGTGTTTCCTTCGTCATGGGTTCACAAAGAAAGAACTTGAAAAAAATTCCTTTGAGGAGGGAACAAATTTTCTTGTAGGAAAATCCTCGACCTTCCCCTCGCGAGGGGGCATTTTCTTCCTTTTGAAAGGATTCCTTGATGTTGAATTGATTTACGAAAAGTGCTTTCTGACTTTCAAACAACGCGTCCCTCGAGTGGACCCCTCTTATTTTGAACGGTTCCCGAGGGATCCCTTTGAAATCTTTTCAATTTTTTGACTGTTTGCTTGTTTTCCTACGTGGTTGCTTTTTGTTTTCTAAAATGTTTTATCTATGGATTAACATGTTGCTTTGTAGGTGCACCTGTGAAGCTACTTTCCAGTCTGACTCTGCGGAGTCCCCTTACATTGGGATTCCTTCATGAGAGATTACTTGGGGGAATGCCTTCTTTGTAGGTCCAAGGGCCTATGAAGTGCTTGCATCCTGTGAGATTTGTCCATTGTAGGTATGCGGGCCTTCGATGTACTTTTTTCAACTTAATAGTTTCAGTGAGCTATGGAGTCCTTTTGCTCGAATCTCCTCAGGAGAGAGTACCTGTGGAGTCCTTTTCCTACCCTACACTTTCAAGTTCGCCAAAATGCGGTTTGCTTCCTTGATAGTTCAGGTATACATTTCTAACTCTTTGATCTACTTTAAAAAACACTCATTGATACTTGTGCTCGCTAAAGTAGGGGAAAAATTTATAGGAGCAAATTTGCACCCCTTGTGTAAATTCCCCTTTTGCATACCCCCACCTTATAAAATTAAATCCGAAGGTGTAATTCCACATCACCCACCTGCCTTCCATCCACTTGGCATTTGTCCTGTGTATTGATGGGGGAATATTTTTCGAGGACGCGAGCACAATGCATGGACATCTACACAACACATTGCTGTCCTTGACTGATTCTTGCCTCTGGTGTCTGCAGGAATGTTACACTCCTCATTGGGGTCAAATTGTAATGCCTCTGTGTCGACCAAATGACTCAAAAATGACTCCATCTCTCCCATTTTGGTCTTGAAATGGCTATCTTGTTCATTCATTCATTCTTCCAAGCTCCTCTACAATCTCTTCAACATTCTACTCACAATTCTTGCAATCTTCACAACTCCATTGAGCACTGTAACAAGCAAGCTTGTTACTTCATCAATTCCATCCTTGTACATGTGGTGCTACCATAGAAGGTGTGAGTTTGGAGTATTGCGAGACCTCCCTTCGTCACCGCTGCGACCATGTTGACTTTTCCAAGCTCGTTGCCTTGCATTATCCCTTCATTGGCCTTGAGTTCCTTTGGGTGGAGGCAGTATTGAATCACTCTCTCTTTTCTTTTGTGGTTTGATATAGTAGCATAACATCTTTCGTAGTGTTCAATAATTTCCTTTCTTCTTTCCTTTATCATACTTTCTACTTCGTGACTTTTTTGGCTATCCGTGGAGGTGGAAACACCAAAGCAGGGGTTTGACTGAGGCAAACCCCTATACAACCCAACATTTTTCCCTCTCTTTCTTTTTGTGTAGGCTAACATGTGTGTGGATCTCACTAGCGAACTGGAGCTTTAGTGAGTTGATATTCATCACCCTTGTTTTCATCTACTTGCTTTATCATTTACGTAGCAACTTTTCATACTTCATAGTTCTATTTATTTTGTTAAAGCTAGTTAGCTAGGTAGTTAGTAGGTTCTCTAGTGTTTTACACTGTATTTCACTCTTTTTGTCTATATGGATGCCAACGCACTACACTATTGTCCCAGACTCGCGTTGCCATTCTCAGACAAAGAACTATCTGAGGTACAGTCTGAACTCTAGAAACCGGCTCGTCTAGCCCCATTTAGACTTTCAAATTTGTAGAGTGACAGAAGCACTTGAGAGTGATCTTCATTCTCGATTCTTGTCCTAAACACCCATTGGCTTGAGGTAAGTTAGGGAAGCCCTCTTCTCTCAACTCTTCGTGACCTAGGGCCTTGATGTGGTTGGTCCCCCCTCTTACAAGATTGCTGCAAAAGATCATGTCGGCATCTTCGAAATATTTTTTCAATAAATGCTTTATCTGTCACATTCGTTTATCTATAGAGTATAGGAATCTACTACCTATCAAAGAAGCCTCATCTAGAAATAATATAGATAATTGTTTGTATTGTTTTTGCAAAGTATTAAGGTATTCATTGCTAAGCGATGTGTAACAAGATTTATTGAAAGAGATTTGTAAGGTAGAATGTTTTATTGAGCCACCTGCATTATACGTTGATTTTCCTATATAGGCCATAACCAGTCCTTTTCATTTCAATGGATTAGACAAAGCACCATAATGATAAATATGTATCAACATTTCAAAAATTAATTTAGCTGTAAATGTCTTGTCCATTCCTGCCCTGCCTGTCAAGAAAATTTGAATTGGTTTTTTAATGTTGAGTGTTTTTTTGTTGTAGCAATGACTTTAACAATTTCTTGTTGTTCTTTGTTCAACATTCTTCTCAGTTTATAGAATCTATGTTCTCGAGAAGTCTCAAATTTTTGTATTAGTTGAAAACTAATGTCGATTCTATTTGTTTGTTGTCGTTTCTTTAACCATTCTAGATCGATAGAAATATTGTATTGTTTTGTTTCATTACAACTAGTGTTTTATTTGTTTCATTGTGTTGATATTTGGTATATTTATAGTTCTTTAGTAGCCTCTTCCATATCGCCCCACAGACTATTGAAATTGTATGAATATCTAGATTCATTTTGTTTTATGGTTTCTTGGTGAAAAACATAGGCTTCTGTAATTGATTTAAATTCTTGATATAATGTATCTTTTTATTGACAAAAGTAACATATAGAAATAGCTATTCTCTACAATAGTTTTTGTAATTAAGATGTTCTTTATATTTTAAAAATAGAATGATTGCAGATATTTTGCTTTTAGATTTTTATTCTTTGTGCTTCTATGCTCTGATGTGGATTGAGAAAGGCATAGCTGTTGTAGATTTATAGGTCAATGAAAATAGTGATTGATGATAGATAATCACATTATGTTCTTTGATTCATTTGGTTATGATTTGATAAGTGATGTTGATTTTAGAATAAATTTTCATTCTTGTGTTGGTCCTGTGTTTATGAAAACACATTTTCTTGAACTTGAATTTAATGGTAGTGAAAGGGTTAAGTGAGTAGAAAGCTAGGTCGACATTTGTTGCAGATTTTGTATCATTTGTATAACATCTATTTTCATTCTCTCATGCACTTTACCTATTCTTTTGAAATAATTTGTCAACAATTTATTTATTTTTGTTATGTATAATGATTAGTAAGCTACAACAACATAGGCGTTAAGTATATATTGTGCATCGATGTTTGCTTTCCAGAGGTCGGGTATCTTGATCGCAAAACTGTTGCAAGTATGAAGGAGTTGTCATTGATGTCAACAGGATGGTGTTGTCATTGATGTCAAATATGTGTTAAGGAAGATTGTTACATGATGAAGATGTCGAGGATATTAAGAAAATTTTGAGAAAAGAGAAAATAGGTTGTTGCAGGTTGTGCATGTGTAGTTGAGATATTGAGGAAGTGTTGTGAATATATGGAGCTATCTTTATGTTGCAGTGTCTAGATATGTGTTGAGATGATGTCTCTGGTAGTTGGCTTCCAAGTGCTTTTGAGAAAAAATGATAAACAAAGAAAACTGTGTTGTGCAAGTGTTCCAATCGTGCTCCGAGATGTGTTTTGTGTTTCTTTTGTGTTGATGCTATGCTTGTGTGGATCTGATATGTTGTTCAAGGTTGTTAATAGTTGCTATATCTATAATTTTCTTTTTTGGATCACTGTGCAGAGAGATATTTTCACCAATGTGTGAATCGATTTTTCAGTGGTATTTTCTATGGTCTGAGAGAAATGTATTTGCTCCATGTTTCTTCATAGTTTGGCTTTAGGTTGTGCAGGTTTGAGAAGTCACTTATAATATTTGTATCTTTTACAATTCAAGGTTTCACTTGATTTGGTATAGTATACTGTGTGTTTCATGCGTCAGTATGCGAATAAGGTTTACTAGATGTTCTAGGTTGAAGTATTCCTATGATGTGAGTTCAGATGAAGTATTTGTTGGATATCAAGTAGTTCGAGGATTATTTTAGATTGTTTTCAAGTGAATTTTGTTTTCTAGAAGTTTCAGATTGATTTAAAGAAGTGTGTACTTAATGTTTTATGGTGTTTAGCATGGGTATTGGCCGACCTGGTGTTAACACTAAATGTGAAGTTTATAAAAGAATGTTGAGGTGTGTTAGGATTAATTTAGGTCCTAATTAAGGATTTATATGGGTCACCTTCATTCCTATCCACCACGGGAATGTCTAGGTGTCGAACTAATTTGAAATTTTAAATGTAATAGATAGTTGTTGACCTTGGAGAAAGTTTTCAAGGTTGAGGATGATATAAATAAGAGTGGTGTTGTTGTAAGATGCAAGAAAGAGGATACACAGTGCGAGATCGATGTGAGTGATGAATGTGATGCAAGTTGCAGAAGTATAGATGCAAATTCGAGCAGAGTAGTGTAAATTTGAAAGTGTCGGATTCTTGAATGTAGTAAGTTGAAGGTGTCTGCAATATTTCATGCAAGGTTGCGAAAGTGTTAGAGAATTTGTGGTGGATTCCTTATTGCATTGAGAAGTTATTATTTGTGTAAAATTTCTCTTCTATCTTCTTTGTTTCTTTCTATGGTAGTGAGCCCTGGCTATGAGCCTTTTCGGATAGTGTGTCTTATTCTAGCAGTGAGCCCTTGTACCGATTTTGCAATTACTTATATTGTGAGCTAATCCTCACTGTGGTTTTTCCCTTATTGGGTTTTCCATGTAAGTCTGGTGTTCTCTTATGTATGGTGTTGTTATTTTAGTTTTTGTTATCTACATTTCATGATTAATCACTTTAATAGAATAAGCGTTTAATGAATGTTTGTGGATCTGATTATTGTTGAGGGTTTTGACATTTCAATTTGCTACAACTGATTCACCCCCCCTCTTAGTTGTCTTGTTAATTCAATAATTGGCATCAGAGAAAGGTTCCTTGGAGAAGAGCTTACCTCCTTGAGGTAGATCTGGGATGGTGAAACAAATTGATTGCCCTAGATTTGATGGAACAGACTATGCATTCTGGAAGACAAAGATGGAAGGATATCCAAAATCTCATGGATTTGAGATTGAAATGGCAATAAAGACTCAATATGTTGCACCTCAGAATGGTCCAAGTACAAGTAATGAGATCAAGGCACATGAGGTAAATGCTAAGGCAAGATTTATTCTTATGAACAGTCTTTCAACTTTTGAATTGATTAAAGTTATGAATCTTAAGATTGCTAAAGAAGTTTGATATAATCTAGAGAGCATTTATAAAGGAGATGACAAGGTTAAACAAGCAAAGTTGTAGAATTTTAAGGCAAAATTTGAGATCCTGTAAATGTTTGAAGATGAAAAAACTACAGCCTACATGTAGATGAGTTGATGAGCTGATAAGTGTTATGAGAGGTCTCGATGCACAAGTCAAAGAACCTAGGGTAGTAAGGAGAGTTCTTAGAATTATTCTTGATTCATACAATGAAAATGTATCTACTATTGAGGAAGTTGAAAATTTTAATACTTATTCTAGAGATTTGTTTATTGTTACACTAACTTAATTTGAAATGAGAAAATTTAGTTTGAAAAATGGTACAAAAGTAAAGACTGCTTTCAAGACTAGAAAAACAGAAAAGGTTGAAGATTCAAATAGAGAAGATCTTGATGATGTGGAAGCTAACTTTGTAAGAAGGATGAAAAAGGGCACTAGTAAGTACAAAGGTAAACTAACTTTCAAATGTTTTAGTTATGGAAAAGTAGGTCATTATGCTTCAAGATGTCTAAACAGAGCTGTGAACAATAAGAGTAAGGAGAATAAAATAAAGATGATTAAAAGAAGTTACCATGTCAAAGAAGATGTTGGTATTTCTGATGATGAATTTGATTATGGAGATGTTGATGAAAATGAATGCTTGTTCTTGGCTTTAAAAGATGAATCTACTTTTGCTAAATCTGAAAGTTGTGTGAAGGAAAGTGTTTCAGAGAAGGTTGAAGGTACTTTGGTTTGTGCTTTTCATGTTAAACAGGATAAGAACTATTGGGTTGTTGACAGTGGTTGTTCTAATCAAATGACCAGAGATAAATTTAAGTTTGTTAAACTTGAAAATTATGATGGAGGATTAGTTAAATTTGGAGATGATTTAGGAGCTAAAATTTATGGAATAGGTTCAATCATTTTTTATGGCAAGCATAATACTGAATATGTTTACTACATTAATGGTTTAAGGCATAATTTTTTGAGTGTTGGACAAATGTGTAGCAAAGGATATAATCTTGTGTTTAAGGATGAAACATGTGAGATCAAAAAAGGGTCTAGAACTGTGATTGTTAACGGTAAGAGGACTAATGGAAACATCTATCAGTTTAAGGGAGCTGATGGCCATTAATTTATGTATCAGATTAATGATAATTGGTTATGGCACCGGAGGATGTGTCACATGAATTTTGATAATTTGGTGAGAATCAGTTCAGTTCATGTAGTGAGAGACCTACTAAGAATCACAAAGCCTATCAATTTTGTTTGCAAGAATTTTCAGTTTGGAAAGAAAGTAAGGAGTAGTTTCAAAGGAAATAAATTATCTACTAACGAACTATTAGAATGAACACATACAAATATTTGTAGTCCTACAAGGGTGATAAGTCTTCAAGGTGACATGTGTTTTATGTTTTTGATTGATGATTAATCTAGAATAACATGGGTTACTTTTCTTAGAGAGAAATATGATGCACTAGATAGATTCAAAGCATTTAAAGCTATGGTTGAAAATGAAATGGATCTGAAAATCAAATGTTTGAGGTCTAACAGAGGTGGAGAATTCACCTCCAATTAGTTTAACATTTTTTTGAAGTTCATGGAATAAAGAGGCACTTGTCTTCCCCTAGAACTCCTTAGCAGAATGGAGTGGTAGAGAGGAAAAACCAGACTATTCAAGAAGTTGCTAGAACTATGATGAAAGAAGAAAATCTACCGGAAGTCTACTGGAGAGAAAAATTCATATTGTTGTTTACATACTTAATAGAGTTGAAGCCAAAGCTAACAACACAAAGACTCCCTATGAGTTGTGGTATGGAAGGATTCCTAATGTCAAGTAATTTAGAGTATTTGGAAGAAAATGTTATATCGAAAGGGATGAAGAAAACTTAGTAAAGTTTGATGCAAGGTTTGATAAAGGTATCTTCCTTGGATATTCTACTAAAAGAAAAGCTTACAGATGTTATAACAAACAACTAAGAAAGATTGTTGAAAGTGAAAATGTTAAGGTTGATGAAAATTTATAGAATTCAATTGCAGTAGATGGATATGTGTCAGATGAACTTGATTGCAGAGAAGAAGAAGAAAAATTTGAAGAAATAGAAGTGCAAAATAAAGAGGAAGAAGCTTCGAAGAAGACCCCTAAGACCCCTAAGTATGTGCAAAAGAATCATTATGAAGAGCAGATCATTGGAGACAAGAGGAAAGGAGTATTAACAAGAATCATAGTTGTTGAAGTTGAGGTAAATTTGTGTTTAATTTCTAAAGTTGAACCTAAAACGGTGAGTGAGGCATGCAAAGATGAACATTGGATGAAGGCAATGGAAGAGCTTATGCAAATTGAGAAAAATAAGACTTGGGAATTCATTCCTAGATCGGCAAACAAGAACATAATTGGAGTTAAGTGGGTATTCAGAAAAAAGATGAATGTGAATGGAGAAGTGGTAAGAAATAAGGCAAGACTTGTGTGTAAGGGTTACTCACAAGTGGAAGGAATAGACTTTGAGGAAACATTTGCTTCAGTGGCTAGGATGGAAGCTATCAGATTTTTTTTGGTATTTGCAGCATACAAGGACTTTAAAGTTTATTAGATGGATGTGAAGTCTGCCTTTTTGAATGGTGAATTGGAAGAAGAGGTTTACATGGAACAATTCAAAGGATTTTAGTTGTCAGATCAACCAAATATGGTGTGCAGATTGAAAAAGGAATTATATGGATTGAAGAAAGCTCCCAGAGCTTTGTATGCAAGATTGGAAAAATATTTGATACAATAAGGATTCAGTAAAGGCACCACAGATAGTAATTTTTACTTCAAAATTAAGAAAGAAAAAATCTTGATAGTGGTTTTTTATGTGGATGATATTATCTTTGGAGGCAATGAAGCTATGTGTAAGAAAATTGCAGAAGGGATGCAAAAAAAGTTTGAGATGCCAATGTTTGGGGAGATGAATTTCTTCCTTGGGCTACAAATCAATCAAATAGATAATGGCATTTTCGTTTCATAGTCAAAGTATGTCAAAGAGATGAAGAAGTTTGGAATGGAAGACCCCAAACTGGTATGCACTCCTATGGTGACTAGTTGTAAATTGAGCAAAGATGATGATTCACTAAGGCTGATAAGAGAAAATATAGATCTATGATTGGTGGGTTGTTATATCTAACTGCTACTAGATCAAATATCATGCATGTAGTTTTTCTTGTGGCTAGATTTCAAAAAGATCCTAAAGAAACACATATTGCAACAGTAAAGAGGATATTTAGATATTTAAGGGGCACTCCAAATTATGGCTTATGGTATTCTAAGGATACTAGTTTCACATTAATTGCTTATATAGGTGAAAATTGGGTTGGTTGTGTTGATGATAGGAAAAGTACAAGTGGTGGTGCATTCATTACAAGATTTGACCCCAATTTCTGATGGTCGTTCACTGGAATCTCGACGATACATTGTCGGTCGACCGACGAATCACATAAATCAGCGCCGTTGCTCAATTTTTGTCTATATCCCGACAGACTATAAAACGTCGAACTCACGATGCAAGCTAGTCCAAACCGCGATGCCCACTTCGTCGATCGTGCGATGAACAGTACCCGGAGCATGAGAGGCATACCTTTGCCAAACCGTTGGATTAACATCATAAGTGCGTCGCCATTACAACAAAAGTTTGACATATTGCCAATATCGTTGAGAGATCAAGACTGTTATAGCGATCAAAATTGCCTGAGAAGATATATCGGGAGGACTAGATTTTGGTCTCAATGATGAAGTTTCATCGGTGAGATGCACATCTTGTCTCATCGACGAAGCACGAGGGAAGCATATCGGCAAGACATATATCATCAGAGTAAGTTCTGAATGTCTACCTGACCAGCTATGTGAAGTCGTTAAGAATACATCGGCAGGAGTCTTGGTGACATAATTTAGATTGAAATAGTGATAGAAGTTCATCGAACGCGCGATGAAATAGGCAAGTCATTACGACGAAAATTCGTTGGACGCTTTTTGCGGTTCGTCTCAAATTCGACGAAACATTGCAATTTTAAAAAAAAAAATTATTCGTTGAAATGTAAGCATATCGGTGAAAGATCAAGACTATTTACAACAATCAAAATTGCCTGAGAAGATATATCGAGAGGACTGGATTTTGGTCTCAGCGATGACGTTTCATCGACGAGATACACATCTTGTCTCATCGACGAGGCACAAGGGAAGCATATCGACAAGACATATACCATCAGAGTAAGTTTTGAATGTCTACCCAACCAGCTATGTGACGCTGATAAGATTACATCGGCAGGAATCTTGGCGACATAGTTGAGATCGAAAGAATAATCATTGGGGAGACTCACCACGTCGGGGAAAATATAGAATATCCTAGCGATACATGATCTCTTGTCGATGAAGATCCAAATGGATCGAAATACTTATCGGGGTGACTCTGGGCAATATATAAAATTAGTCAAGTCGGCTAGGCCTTAACAATGCAGGATTGATGATATCAGGCCTGTTTGTAGCAGCAATAATGATAACTATTTTCTTGGCTGTCATACAAGCCATCTCCATCAACAGAGCTTTGAAACCAAAACCACACACAATACAATGTTCATAGTGAAAAGTTAGCACTTTCTTTCATCTTTGCAGATTGGTTTGATGCTTCAAACAATGCATTTCTTATATTGAAAAGTGCATTACTTACCTTATTGAGCTTCTCTTTGTTTTGAGAATTGTTTAATATTCTTTACTTAACAGGGCCAACCACGTGAAGGTGGAAGCTCATTTGGCCCTTCCCCCCCCCCTCACATCACTCTCAATTCCCCTTACCCGATCATATAACATTAATCATTCATTCATCCATTAATAACATATATTCATTCATTCATTCATTAACATATAACATTTATTCATTAACATATTCACATTCATTCATCCATTAATAACAACATATAACATTCATTCATTCATCCCATTAATAACATATAACATTCATTCATTAACATATAACATTTATTCATTAACATATTCACATTCATTCATTCATTCATCCATTAATAACATATAACATTCATTCATTAACATATAACATTTATTTATTAACATATTCACATTCATTCATTAGCATATTTCATTTTTTTAGTTTCTACATATTATCAAAAATATGGCTGTCATAATATGATTACAATCACTTTTTTTTTGTTTCTTTTTTATAGCTAAAAAAATCTGAAGTGGAGTATCGTTTTCAAAATCATCTGTCCCCCCTTGAGTTGTTCTGAGCTCTGCTCATGATCTTAATGTATGCCTAGTCGTGTACTCACAACGTGGACGCGACTGCAAGGGGGGGTTTGCTGCAATAGCAAAGAAATGTTAAATTGATATGTTTTATTATTATTGTTACATGTATTTCATTAATTAAAAGAACATCAGAGTGGTGCTCTTTACCTGATTGGGCCACATCATGTTCCTGATATTTTCTTATAGCCTCATGCTCAACATGTTGAACACCCTCTAAATCCTGATCTGGAGTTGAAACACGAAATATTACATTAATTAATACACCAATTGCAATTAAATATGTTTAAAAGAACATTAGAGTGGTCCTCTTTACCTGATGGAGCCACATCATGTTCCTGATCTTGTCTAGCCTAATCATGCTCAACATGTTGATCACGCTCTACATGCTCTAAAGTTGAAACACGAAAGGTTACATTGATTAATACACCAAATGCAATTAAAGATGTTTAATTGTATTAATCCATACTGCGTTTTGTATAGCACATGAATACATCCAGTACTGGGATGCACACCATGGACTTCATCAGCAGGTTGTGCTCCACCCTCACCAAGCTGCATTCCTATGTCATGTGCAGGATTATCATTGCTTATCTGTGTAAAACAAATAGACACATTATTATGGTGGAAATTAATATTGAACAGATTGCACAAGTATTCAATTTGAAATAAACTTTATTGAGTTTATTTACCTGCGTATTGGATGCAATGGAAGATTTTGTTTGCCCAGTTGAGACTCTTAGCTGTTCAGATAGGGCTCCATAGCCTTGGTCGAAGGCAATCTTCAGGTCCTCTTCTATGGGCACTCTGTTGAAATCAAAGCCCTACATTTTTGCATGCGATCATGAATTTTGCTTCTATGGTGTGATAAAACCAAAATTGTTTGTAATTTATTATTTGGATGCAATAATTCATTTATTGATACATACAAATCATGCGGCTACTTTCATATAACCACCAGAGCCAAGTTTGTGCTACCTGTGTTTTTCTAGTCTTGCCTTTGTTGCCTTCGATGTGTCGGGCAGCCTATGAAAAATTTGAAATACGTTAGATTATGTAAAAAGAAAGATTAATCAATATATAATTAAATTGTTGATAGTATCACATACCTTCCTTGGCCCGGTGGTATCTTTCCTTTCTTCTTTTCAGCCTTCTCCTTTCCATCCGACACCAAGTCCTTCCACTCCCTTTCCGGAATCATGGGGGGACACTTGTACTTTCTGTTCTTCTCTAAATGTGACCTATATTTGTCCCTCACATACTTTAGATAGGTACCAGCTTTCTTAAGGACCTTGGTTCGGTTGAATGTTTTATCATTGAACAACACAACTAAACGATTAATGAGCTCATCTTTTAAATCTTGATTTTGGGAGTTCCACCGTGTACATATGGTGGGCCCGAAGAGCTCCAATGAAATATCACTTAGATGTTTATAAAAAACATCATTTCTTGCAGGAGCAGGATGTATAATTAGAAACTCAGAAGGGCAAGGTGTTTGGGTTGCTTCCAAAAACTTAGATACGTTCATGAATAATATAGCAAAAATGGAGGCGCTCACATTGGGATTGGAAGTCTATATAAAGAAAGAAATTGATTCGGTAGAAATAGAAGGCAATTCTCAAATCTGCATTCAGGCAATCACATCGGGGAAAACACCAAACTGGAAACTAGACAATTGGATAGGAGCAATCAAATCCCTTCTTCAAAAGTTAAATGAATATACCCTATCACATGTCTATAGGGAAGCTAACAAGGCTGCGGGCCTTCTGGCAAACTGTGGAGTAAATCAAGGAAAGGTAATGAAAGTTGACAACTGCATGGAGCAGTGGTAAGAACTGCCAACACTTCTAATCACCGAGAGTTTGGGCGGATGAAAGATCTCCGAAATCTCTAAAAAGCAGTGAGTTGGGACAATCGGATGGGATAACAGATAAGACTCGAGCAACATTTAGCCAAAGCATTAGGAAGTTGTGCCAGACTCACGGGACAAGCACAAGCATTTATTGGAAGTCGAGGGATAAAATGTGTTAAGGCACTGCTCCAGACTCAAACTTCAGAAGGACAATGGTGTATAAGTTCGGTGTGCACTGTATTTACTTGAACGAGACGTTGAGAGCACAGTGCAAAAGAATTTTCTCAGTCGGTTCCCTACAAGTGATTGAAGCAATAGAGCAAATAACCTAGGAGATCCTGTAGGAGGGGAACCACTGGTGCGATGGAAGAATCTATGAGGTAGTCCTAAGCCTATTAATAGATGTTCTGGGTGCCAGAGAAGTACTGGTGGAGAAGCTTGGGGGTTTTGTTACACTGAACAATATTGAAGCGGTGGCAAATGCTATCTTGGAACTGCCCGTGGAAGGTATGGTGAGCTCCTTGAAATACATCTTTGGAGAAAACGAGGCAAGGGGAGATGGGAAATAAGTGGAGGTTGAAGCTAGGGAGGAATGCACTAGCAACTCACAACACTAGACCAAGGCAATGAGCTGCTTCCTAGGCAATGCATGGGATGTATATCGGGCGGGCATAATCAACAATGACATGAATGCCTTTGCAAGGTTTGTTCAAAATGAGGATTGGTTCAACAAAAGGAGAATGAAACATGCAGTAAAGCTAGGGTACGCACTGGGAGTAGTATATAGCTATGTATTAGCATAAAGCATGATAAACATACAGTTGGATATATAGTGGCTATAAACATGCAATTATAATGTAGGAAAGTATGTCCATTTTGTAAATCAATATAATAGGGCGTTATCCCCACTGTTAGCATTTACTTAAAAAAAATAAAAAATAATTAAAACATTTTAAAGTACCTGGGACCTTCTCTATCTTTATGGGAAGGAAATCCTCGATCACCACAAATGTGACCGGCAATGTTCCCGTACTAGTAATACGGGAAGATCTAGGAAATTCTGCTAAAACATCACCAATAGTAGTGGCCTCTGCATCCACAGGTACTGCCACATGTAGTGGCATGTGTTTGTTGCTAGAGGGTGGACTACCGAATGCCTGCATGGTATGTGTTGTCGACATTTCAGACGACAATATAGGCACAGATGATGGGGTCGGATGATGTGTTGTATGTGCAGGAAGATCATGATTGATACTTGTACTGTCCCCTACTTCTCGGGAAACACTTGCAGTACCTTGATCATGGCCAGCAACATGATGAGGATGCAAATAATCTTGTAAAAACAACACATATTTTAGTTCATGACATAAAAGAGTACAAAATATAAAACCATGAATGAACTTATGTTATAATTAAAGATCTCATGACAACTTACTTCCAAGTTCTGTGCTCTCTCAGACAATATTTTAACCCTTTCTCTTATCTCATCTGTTCGAGGCACTACGAATACCAACTGAAGGATTTCTTGATTGCATTTTTTTTGGGCCTTCCTCATCATATCCACAGGGTTTGTGGAAAATACAATGTCATCATTGCATAATAGTGACTGCACCTCCATATGGATGCTCTCCTGTATTGTTGGTGCCTTTCCCCGATCAGCCAATTGCAACAAGAATATTAGAAACATTATCAAAATTAACCTAATAAACTCATGAAAAAAACATAATAATAAAACATTTTGCTCGTATCTAATTTATACAATTACAATGAGGTAAACCTATCGGATAGAAGCACCTGAAGATGGATCGCGATCTGCTCTGGGTCGAAGCCTTCCTCGTATGATCAATGTCCCGCTATGACAAAAATTAAATATAAAAAACATTACCGAAATGAAACCAATAGACTTACGAAAAAAAACATAATAATAAAATGGTATATTGGAGTCATTAATTGGAGGTTGGGTAAAATGGTATATAGTACATACCAACCCCATAATAATTGTGTTTGTATCTAAGCGATTCAAATTGTAATCGATTAGCAACTCTTCCTCTGCAGTTATTGATTTTATCACACATACAAATACACGGTTTCCCTCTTGCACCTCAAATATACAATTGGGTTGCTTATTTGTTGACCCAGGTCGTGTACTATTTCTAAACCCTGCAATATTCCCTGATACTTTTGGCCTCCTGTCAATGTACCTAGCCACTCCTTTATTTTGATCCTTATCTTTTAGTTGTATATAATTTGCTGATAGTGCATACCTACGCATACTTCGTGTATATCGAACTACCTGCATCCAATCTTTGTAAGTGTAACAGGGTCCAACATACTCCATCAACTCAGTAACTTTGTTGTAACAAACCTTTATGCCGCCCATGCAAAATAGTCCCAAACCATGTAATGACGATGGTGCTATGCGATATATCCTCTCGTTGACACAAAGATCAGTGTTTATTGGAGGAAGTTCCTTGGGTACCCATTGTTTCTGTAGATGTTTGTACCTCAAGGGCACCTCGATGTCGCCTATGCTTTCATCATCATAAGAACATGACCCCCCTTCAGCAAGAAAAAATTCCATGCGTTTACGGAATTTTCTTCTAATCTTTTGACCTCTAGTTGATCTCCCTCTTTTAGACCTACTACATGTCTCGCTTTCCTCTTCTCTTCCTGAATTTCCCTTGCTCGAGGAAGACAAATCTAAAAAATGCCTATTTGGTGGTACCTGCACTCATAAGGATGTTGGATGAAGTTCTTTCATGGTGATGTGATCCGAAGGTGACATTATGATTAATCTATTATTTCATCGCTAGAATTTGACAGGTTATAAGGTAATCAAGTCTTGATAGATTGCAAGTTATTGTTACTACCATCCAAATGTGTCCATCACAAATCAAATCTACTTAACGTTTTAACTCCCAAACTTTGTAACAAGTGTTAAATGTGACTATGGTCCACCAGTTACACAACCAAGGTGTCAAATGTATTCTCTAATTGTAATCAAAGGACTTTTTCTCTTCATTCAAGTAAATAAACTTGAAGGGAAACACCACCAAGTGGTTTATTGGACACCTACATGACTAAAAATAGCAGCAAATTTACATTTAATTTCCATATGTCTAAGTGGTTAATAGGGAGGGAGTGTGTACTAGGCCTAGTAAAGTCATCATAAGTTTATGCTTTGGCAATAAAAAATGTTTAAGTCATCTTAAATCTTCCTATGTCTAATTGCTAGGAGACTTTTGATATGTTTTAAGGTAGGATGAGTGGTCACAACAATGTTCTAATTCTCTATGACAAGGTTTCAACATCTTCAAATAGTGAAAGTTAGTGCTTATAGTCATTTGAAACAACAACATTTTGATTATGTATGATGGTAGGATTTGATAACTTAAAAGAATTGGCTACCCAACAAAGTTAAAGTTAAAAGAAACTTTTTCAGTTTAAGGGGTTAGCACTTTCTTTCATCTTTTCATATTGGTTTGATGCTTCAAAGGATGCATTTTTTATCCCACTTCTATAATATTGTATTCCCATCCCATTGCAATTGTTGGAGGAGTTGATACCAAAATTTCATATCAGATACCACGTTCTTGAAGCAATTTTTTGTGTTTTTACAAATTTTCTGAAGTTCTTTTGTGTTGTATGGATCCTTACAAGCTTGAAATACTCTGAGATCATTGGTGTAGATAAATATATGTGTTCCCTTTCATTTGCATTTGTTTTAAATTTCTCAATCACTGTTTTGTGGGATTAAACAATCAAATACAGGGACTACCTTGTTGTGCCTGTGTAAGGGTTTGAGGGCTAAATAGAAATGACATCCACCAATCCACCCACTATCTTGGAATTGTAACTCGGTGGATTGGTGTGCATCATGGTGGATTTGATGGAGTTTCAAATCTTGTTCTTTAAATTCCATTTATGTTTTGCCCTTGTCTTGGCTTGTTACATTGTTCGGGAGGAACCTAAGGTTGGGTTTTACCTTGGCTTTCATATAAATCCTAATGTTCCATGTAAAACCTTGGGTGAGATATATTCGGTTGTTACCTTTTTGGAGTGGGTATTAAAATGACTTATGTCTCATTGTTTTTATTTAAGGTCTTCATTTGAAGGTCCTTCATGCCAAGGTTCCTTTTATAAAGCATTTTGGACATGAAATATTTAAAATAAAAAATACCTTCATTTGAAAGTCTTGACATGGCATCATTTTTGAATGAAGGTTCTTCATTCAAAGGTCATGACGACATCACCTTCAAATGAAGGTTCTTCATTAACTGGTATTTTGTAATTTTGAATGTGTGAATAATTTAGGGTTGAAAATAATTCCATTTTGAACCTTTTATAAATGAAAGGACATTTGATGCAATCATATGCCTTGTCAAAATTTTAACTTAATAGTAAGGGCATCATGAGTAGTTTGTTGGGCCCATTCAACAATCTCCAATGCAAGGATTGAATAGTCTAGAATGTATTTACTATCAAGAAAGCCAATTTGTTTACCTCTATGACTATATCTCAAGCAATAGGTTTAATTGTGATGGAAATGATATTGACAAGGATTTTGTAATCTAGGTGTTGAGAAGCATAATTGGCCACCATTCTAGGAAAGATTCTTCATTCTCACTTTTAGGTGTTAAAATTTAACAATACGTAGATTGATGAAAGAGCCCAAAGAGCCTTTCTCCATGTTATCCAAGTACACATAGCAGCGGTCTTCTCTTATACGGTTGGACATGATTTCAAGAACTTAGCTAGGAATTATTCATTTAACCTAAGGTTTTCTCATAATGCCATCATTGGAAAAGTATGATCAAATTCTTCTATTATGAAGAATTGGTCTATGTACCTCTAGTAATCACTATAAAAATGTGAAAGACTAAGCTATTTTATTTTTTCTGTCTTATCTTATACCATTTTACGAGAATGGGGGGGCCAATGTACGAGAAGATCTTTGGAAACTAGGCATGAAAATTGTAGGTTAAAGAGAATGGGGGTGCCAAACTTACAGTACTCATTATACCTTGGTCATTGATTTTCCCTGAGTGCCCTCAACCTGGTCCTCGGTGCTGGTATTGACCTTCTTTTGGCTCCAAACTCTTCGTCAACGCTGGTATTGACCTTGTTTTCACTCCTCCAAACTCTTGCTTAGTGCTGGTATTGACCTTTCACTTGTCCAATTTGACGAGCTACAACTTGCTTAAGTTAGGTTTTAGAGTATGTTAATTAAATTTTAAAAAATTATGGTGCCATTTAGAGTAGTGAATATAAAGCAAGCAAAGCCTATTATGGCGCCATTTAGAGTAGTGAATATAAAGTAAGCCAAGCCTATTATAGTCATGAGGGAAATAATAAAACTCCTAGGATACTTTGTAAAACCATTTTCCTTGGTTAAAGGGAGGCCATAAAATATACCTTTGGATTTTTTCAATATTCAAATGTGAGGATTTGCAAGGTGCTTAGCAACATGAGTAATGGAAATGTGTGCAACAAGAATTTCTGATCACACATGGAATCTCCTTGCCAAAGAAAGGGGCTTCATAATTTAATATGATAATTTTTCTCAGCTCTAGAAATGATATGTTTCCTTAAAGAGGGAGGAGAAACCTAAAAGGTAAAAGAGATGCTTAGGAATCTCAACACTTCCTTATGATCAACCCCATTCTATCCATAGGAATTGAACAAATTGGGCTTGGCTAAGAATGATTTCCTATAACATTGAGTTTTATGCCACTATATATTTGACCTTAAAGCTTTCCAAAAAATATCTAGGCATTGAATATCCTAAATAATGTCACGTTTGTCCTCTAAGAGAGTGAGAAAGGAGTCATTAGAAAAATGACCATTGAATAGTTGGGCTATAGAGTTATGAAAAGTAGCACCTTTAATAAGTTAGTAAGGTGAATTTATTAATGTTAATCTTAATATTCCAACACCCTCCATTAATTTTTACATTCCTCACAATAAAACTTGTTGATTGAAACAAACAAATATATATAGTCTAAGCTAACATCATTTTATTTTTCTTTAAGTTCTCCCTCAAGAACATCATTGGCTCGAGTTATACAAGTCCACACTATGTGATCCTTTTCCTTACAATAATAACATTCATTTTTATTTTTTAATTATTATTACCTCATGAGTATAATACATTCTCATGTTGAGAATCAACTTTTAAATCTTTTCCATTGTTCTTTATTCTTCTCCTAATAGGGCCAAAATCACTTCTTCTTGTGTTTGAGAAGTTATCGAGCGACTGCCTTCAAAACACTGATGTAATCTCCATCTCAACACCAAGGGCCCACCACATTATGAATTGCCAAGGAAAGACACGTGGCGCTCACCCGTGATATCGCAATCAATAAACACCTTGCATATTTGTATCACGCGAGGGCGGGCAACCATTGATCTCCACCATCGGCAATCGTGTTCATTCATAGTAGTCACCAACACTAAACATAACCGTCAAGCAACTTTTCATCAAGATTATAACATCACCGTCGATTTTGAGCATGTGCATCTTGGAGCCGCTTTAGTAACCTGTCATATAATGTACTAAAACTCAACATAAATATTAAAACACGTTGATTAATAGTAATGTTATAATATTAATATATTATATAACAATATTATATTACATTATATGAATTATAATGATATATTTGATATATTAAGATTATATATAATCTATAAATTAATAGTAATTATATTAGATCATTAATATTATTGGTATATTATTAATAATATTAATATTGTATTAGATTAATAATAATTATAGTATTGTTAAATGATTAATTATATTACAAATGAACACTGCTTTCAAATTCTTAGCTTTGAATGAATGGTTGAAGCACCAATGTTGAATGTTGCAACTCTAGTAGGCGTGAATAGAAGTAGAGGAGATTGTTTGGGAGAAGAATTTTTCTAGTGCTAGGTTATGTGTTAGGTTATATAGGGTTAGGTTATATAGTGTTTGAGCCTAGCCTCAAACACTACAATTAGGGTTAGGTTATGTGTTTTATTTAGGGTTAGGTTTGGGATTAGGTTTATGGTTATGGTTAGAGTTTAGGGTAATCCAAATCATAACCTAACCCTTTTTCTTGAAACCTTAACCTTGACCCTAACCCTCACCTTTATCCTATCTTTATAACCCTAACCACAACCAAAACTCTAACCCTAACCCTAACCCTAATTACCTAACCCTAAATATTTTTTATTTTATTAATTAGTTGCATTCACTCTAATAACCCTAAACCTATCCCTAAAATCAACCCTAGACCTATCCCTATCCCTGGCCCTAATCCTAACCCCAACTCTAAGCCAAATATAAAAACAACCCTTAATCATAATAATAACCCTAAAAATTACTTCTAGATGTAACCCTAATACTATAATCCCTATTTGTAATCCTAAACCCTAACTCTAATTTCATATCTAATCCAAACCATAACCAAAACTCTAAATCTAACCCTAACCATAAAACATAAACCCTAATCTAACCCTAATCCTAACATTATTTTTCCTAACCCTAACCCTAACTCTAAATCTAACACTAACTCGAACACTAAATCCTAACCCTAATTAAATACCCAATCATAACCCTAAATTATAACATGATCCTTTGAATTGGATACTACATAAAAAATTATGTGTTACAATGATTGCTTCCATTGTTGGCATTTTTACATTGGGATGCATATATTTTTAAAATCAACAAAATCTTTTAATGTCTTGCCAAAATTAATATTATTAATTGTAATATCAAACTTAGAAACATGTATACAAAATAAGAACATAAATAAGAAATATATGGTAATAGTTTCTTCAAAAAACAAAGTGATGTGGACTACAAGGACTGTAATATATCCACAAAAGAGATCTACATTGAAAATATTGTAGGGAAATTCAAGAAAATACAATTGGTAGATGCAAAGCCAAATAAATGTGAAATTGTGTACTATAATGATTTTAGAATATACACATAATGGATTTGTTGAAAAGGTTTTAGAAACTTTCAAAACAAATGCAATTGGTAGATGTAAAGAAAAATTCCACAACCTTCACCAAAATCCTTATTGGTTTCCTTAATATGGGAGATTTGGAACAAGGTATAGACATCCATCAAAGCATAACATGAAGATGAATTTTTTCAAATGTTGTGGTTGTAGATGCCTTTTAAAATTTATACAGAATGTGGAAGGATAGAAAAAGCTTGTGAACTATTTGACAAAATATCTCAAAGAATTGTAATCTCTCAATTTATTTTAGTGTCTATTTTGTTATACCCCATGTCCCAAATTGGGTATAACACAATAGACACTAAAACAAATTGATAGATTGTTATGAGGGCAGTGATGAGACTTTTCTAATTAGAGTGTATTCCATGAGATTACAATTATTCGAGGCATTGTGTCAAATAGTTCATGAGCTTTGTCTATCCTCCCACATTTTGCATAGATTTCAAAAGGGCATCTACAACCACAAGATTTGAGAAAATTCATCTTCATATTATGTTTTCCTTATGATTGGTTGACTCTTATACTAAATTAATATGTTCAATTTATGTTTCCTACTTGATCTAACTATCCACAAATGGCAATTTAACAGTGGAAAGATATGATCCTACTTTGGTATAAATTGTATATGCAATATCAAGGTATGAATTAATATGTTCAATTAAGAGATGTTAAATGAAATGAATAAAACTAATGTAATGTAAATAAGGGATACTAGTGCCTTATTGGGTAAAACGGAGTCAATTGAAAGCCTTTAATGAATGGTTTCTATCTAGGAGGTCCTCTAATTGTTTGGCATATAAATATGAGTTTACAACTGGTATAAACATGCAAGAGTGTAATTGATAAACCCTACTTGAGGTAGAATATCAAATCTAATTATCTGATTCTTCTTATTGATCCAAATGGCATTCCCAGATTATTGTGATTTATTGAAAGGAATTTTAATTCTTCTTTAAAGAATCCAATAAACCAAATCACACAGAAACAACAAATTTGTACTGATAAATCAAATATATACTTGATACTTCAATTTAAACAACCAAGAAACATCAGATTGGAGACAATCAAATAATCGCAAGAATCCAACAAACAATTGATACAAGAATTAAGCCACTAAATTAACAGTCTTTCATTATCTCCTTCAAAGTTCATACATGCAACATAGTCTCCTTGAATGTCATCATTTCTAAAAATTTAATGCTTACAACATTCTATTCTATTCTAATTCTATCTTCTACCTCTTTACATTTATCCAACAACGGATACTTATACATCAGTTTGCAAAAGGACGTGCCTTTTCAAAAAGGTTTAAAAAATCCACTATTAACTAATTTCTCTTAAGCCACAAATGGACTATAGACATATGATCTGTATAATCCTCGCGCTCATGAGTGTCAACATCTCCCAACGCATCGCGGATCACAATCTCCATCATTATCATTCGCTCATTTTGCTCACATGCTGCATCCAATATCACATCTTTTGCAGTGTCTGTCTCCAGGATCCCTTGGAGTATTGTTTCGCACTCACTTTTCCATGTAGTCACTTCCTTCGTTTTCCCTTCATCATCACATAACTTGATCAATCTATCTTCGGCAGCCTCTGTCAATCCCTGCATATCCCCTTGTTACTCCTCAAAGAAATCCCTGTGCCTATCCATAATACAATTGGAATTTTCAATCTCTTCATTACTAGGAGTGTCCTTCTGCTCCAATTGCTCAATTCTTTCCTGAATTCTGCTATCCACTCTCCTGTGTTCCTTTATTGCATCTACGTACTGTGAATGTTTTCCCTAGAGTTTATTTAACCAAGTGGTTAAAACAACCTGCCTTTTTATTATTATTGCAACAAATGCATCCATTCTCCCTTGAGAGTATGCAGTTGACCCTTCCCAATGGTCTTTTTTCTATGAACTCTCACCTTGAGTGAGCATCCTTGTTGGTTATGTTACACCACATACCAAGTCTTTCAAGTGTTCATTCTCTCTCAACATCCTCTCATTATTGGTTTTGTACATCTCCCTTTCCCTTATCAATGCTTGGATTTGGGCTTTATTCAACTTGGCTATATTTATCCCAATATCAACAGTCGCTACAGGATCAACCTCCCCAACCTTCAGGGTGATAACATGTCTGAATGCCTTTTCAGTATCCATAACAATTGATTTCTTGTGAGGAGGATACAAGGCCCAAATCATCAATGTTTCATCATCAAGATTGTATCTTGATCCTGTGTATACCTTCGTCACCTTCTCTATACTGAGCTTGTGGGTAGCATTGTTATCTTTTAAGAAACTATCAAAAACTAATGCATAATTCATATCCAATCCTGGAAAATCATAACACCTGCCTTTTCAAGCAGCTCCCTCCCCTTTTCAGGGGTCATGTCAATCATCTCTTTGTCTACTTCATCCTTTAAGCTTTTTAATAGTTTATCCTCATTCCCTGGAGTGACATTGTCAACTTGTCCCCTTATCTCTTTCCCTTTTTGCTTATATAAAAATGTCTTAAACTCCGAGGTCTTTATAAATTCATCATTTGATATGAAAGACCTATAGTCTTCATGTCTTGTATCTACATCCATGGTTTCCTCAACATCTGTTTCTCTAGCAACATAGGCATATTCCTAAGTCTTCATTCTTGAAACTTTCCCAGATGAGCTTTGTGGCCTGTCTATTTTTGAAATCCCCTTAATGGAGGATAACAACTCAACATCCACCAACTCCTGATTATGTTTTTCAATCACAATTTTAGCTTCCTCTGCCTCCAGGTTTCTGATTATGTCATCAAATTTAAAGGGCACATGATGGTACCCTCCAAAATTTATTTTTTGTCTGGCAAAGTGGATATACCCTTATGGATCAAAGTTCTTTCTCACTCGTGCTCTTCTCATGTTGTAGTGCAATAATTTGTCCAGAATCAGATCATAACCTTCGTTGGCTAATACAGTGAAATCACTAAAACACAATGTACAGGGCATAAAAGCCTGTTTCCCATATGAACTTAAGTTCATAACACTGGAGTAATCCATTTGCCTAACAATTTCTAGGTATGCAATTCTATCTGGGATAGTTCTGGGCAGAATGAAATGTGTATCCTCAAAGCCATAAACCCTAATCATTGTGGCATTCTCTAAGCAATACCAATCCCCCTAGTTGTGGTTAATTGGTCCATTGTAATCTCTAGGCCTTAGAAACCTTTTTACTTGTTCAGATAAATAATAATCACAAGGATGGCTAAAAAATCTATACAAGGGTTTCACAAAGAATTCTTCAAAATGCAAGAAATTTGAATTGGCAAACCTGCTGTCCCAAACAACAGTCCATAATTGAACAGGCAATGGCATACCTTCCTTGTCGGATTGTGAAATCCTTAGGTCCTAGGGCCATAAACCTAACTCTTGTCCAAAATACAACACTAAGTGCATCAACAGTGAGTAATTTTTGAGATGGAGAACAAAAGCACCACTCTTTATTACCATCAAACCTGCATCCAACTCCTTAAAAACATGTGCAGCATAGTCAAATGATTTGGAATTGTGATACTGAAAGTCTGCAGCAATCACCATGGGCACAACCGCCATATTCTTAGGTACCTCCATCCCTAATACCTGTCCCACTGAGTAGTAAGTATATTTTAGGTAAGGTTCGAAGAGGTCTACATGAAAGGGTGGCCCCTCACTATCTTCCATTGGAGTAGGTTTGCCATGACACCTAATTCTGTGTAGAGGTAATCTCCACCCTTTATAAATGGTGTCCATCCTTCATAAATCACTATCGAGCTCTTCACTCACTACTTTCTCACTGCATATTCCCTCCATTCTGAAAACCTCAGCAATTGCATTCTTAGATACATGTATCAATGGATTCCCTAACAAATCACATATAGCTTTGTTTTTCGAATCATAATGTCCGACCAACAATTTTACCAATTTGATGTCAATAAAAATATTAGGGCACACTAATTTCCCTAAATTGAGCCTCCATGGATTGCATACTGGCTCAAAGCGATTTCTCCATTGGTAATGGAAATTGAATAACTCATAGCCTCTAATCAGAGTCCAAACATCAGCTATAAATTTGCATTTGTTATCCAATTTGTCAACTTCCGCTTTGAGTTGTGCAGAACGCCTAGCTTTAGGTCTAGAACCAGGTAACTGGTCTATGAGGTCTTGATTTAGCTTCCTTTGAGTACCTTCTGGTTGCAACTCAGTCTTTTGCTTTTTTTCTTTTGATCCCTCCCTAGGTTTTCTTCCCTTTAGTTTTCTTGAACCAGTGCCTTCCATGATTCAAATTTTTACGAATTCTGAGAGGACGAGAAACTTACTGTAACTTCTTCCAAACTCAAGCTAGGTGAATGCCTTAATTGCTTTGCTGGTTCCCTTGCTCTCCTTTGCTTTGAATTCTGTGAGACAATGATTTCAATTGATCATACCCTGATATGCAAAATCTCCTATGCTTCGTGGCGCCATTAATGTCTTTACCGAGACATGAATGCTGCAAGTTTTTTTTTTCAAAATTCTCGCTGTCACATCAGGGCTCATATCGGCAAGACATTTCAAATCTTTGGCCGATCCGCCTTTTCAACGTTCACCCATCCACCAAGACGTCTTGCAGTTTCCCCGACATCACAAGTCTCCCCGATAGTTTCTTTCCTTTTGCTTTTTATATCGCCATGACTTTCACCGAAACAACTATTGCTCAGACTTAATGAATTGGGCCAATAGTTCTTTGCCTTACTCCGAAAGTACTTTGTCTCACCGAGATGTTTACTTTATTGACTTATGTCGCTGAGACCAAGCAATTTGTTCTGTCGACAGAATAATACTCGTTGTGATGTTTCTTAGATCTCCCCATGGTGACATGTCTCACCAATACGCCTCTTCTTCGGCAAGACAACGAACATCGTCTTATTGATACCCTTTATCTCCACATGCTCAATTCCGTCAGTGTAACCCGAGGGGTCGGTAAGACTTTTATGAACTCTTCGCGGCATCATTTGTCTTACTGATTGAGTCCTCCTTTTGCTTTATTGGCGAGACCAATAGTGCTTTGGCCAGTGTTTTGAAATCTCTGTCCAATGACCAAAGTCTCTCCAATAGACTTTACTTTTCTCCAATCGGCAAAAGGTAACTTAGCTCGATATGACCTCACATCATCCCGCCGATACCTTTTGTCTTGCTGATAAGTAATACAAACCCGCATTCTTCTAGTGTATAACTTTATCGGTATGACCCGTTTGATGTCTCGCCGATAAGATCACATCGATAAGACATTTCAAACCTCTGGCCAATCCGCTTGTTCAACGTTCACCCATCCGCTAAGACGTCTTGCAGTTTCCCCGACATCATAAGTCTCCCCGATAGTTTCTTTCTTTCTCCTTTTTTATCACCATGACCTTCACTAAAACAACTATCGCCTAGACTTAATGAATCGGGCCAACAATTCTTCACCTTACTCCGAAAGCTTTTCATCTCACCAAGATGCTCACTTTATTGACTTATGTCGCCATGACCAAGTATTTGTTTTGCTGACAAAACGATATTTGCCGTGATGTCTCTTAGATCTCCCCGCGGTGACATGTCTCACCGATACGCTTTTTCTTTGGCGAGACCATGCGCATTGTCTTCTCGACACCCTTTATCTTCGTATGCTCAGTTCTATTGGTGTAACCCGAGGGGTCAGTAAGACTTTCTGAATTCTCCCCGGCATCGTTTGTCTCACCGAGTGATTCCTCCCCTTGGTTTATCAGCAAGACTAATAACGCTATAGGCAGTGTTTTAAAATCTCTCTCCGATGACCAAAGTCTCTCCGATAGACTTTACGTTACTCCAATCAGCAAAAGGTAATTTAGCTCGATGTAACCTTACATCGTCATGTCGATACTTTTTGCCTTGCCGATAAGATATACAAACCCACATTCTCTCTATGTATAACTTGATCGGTGTGACCCTTCTGATGTCTTGCCGATACATTTAGGATATGTATATTATCATCGATGAGACCTACATCAACTTATGCCGATATTTTCATATGTAAAGATTTTAATGTCAGATGAAATTTATGGGGCGTTATGTCACAATTTTAAATCAGATTTTGGTAAAAAATGCTATGTGAGGATTTTTATGTCTGCATTATGAATCTTTTTTGGGAGACTAATAATCATGAAGAAATAATGAATTTGTCAAAATTTGACAGTTCCAACAGCACGAAGGTTTGATGTTTCATGACAGTACTAGCATTTGAGTTATAATGATATATTTAGAGCTCATGGCTCTCCTTTGTATAAACATATCACAATTTTGAATAATATAATCAAGGGTTATGGCGTTCATCTCACTATTATGGTGTGTGTGATTTCGATTTTTGCTTTAATTCAAAGAGTAAATTAAAATGCTTGGATGGAGTCATAGATGGATATGTTTGTAAAGGGATTTGATAAGAAGTATTGAGTTAGGATAGAAATTGACACTGTTGTAATACAATATTGTCAGAGATCTTATATGTTATGTGTTTGAACTTGTTATGGAAATTTAAATATTTGTGAATTCGACTCCCCAATAGTATATGGCACTGGCCTAAATCGTACGTGTTTGTAAGGTTCTGTGTCTGTTTGTCTTAGCTTAGAGCTTGCTGCCAAATTGCAAATTAAATGACTATCTTAAGTGGTGAAATGTCGTTGTAATCATCTCATGCTCCAAGTAGTTGATACTATTGATGCTTTTCTGTTATTTAAATTGATATATCAAACATATATATATTATGTTTACCAATACACATTTGTTGTATTTGTGTGATGTGATTATTTGTTTCTTTCAAGTAAAGATTAAACCCTTCTAGTCAATCATAGTAACTAAAGAGTATTAATTGGATCAATAAGAAGAATCACATAACTAGGATTGTCATTCTATCTCAAATAGAGTTTTTCAATCATCTTCTTGCACATTTATACAAGTTATAAACTACATCTGTGTGCCAAACACTTTGAATTATTGCCATCATAGATTACACTTTTATAGATCTTCATTAGACTTCATACACCCAACAAGGCAGTGGTCTCACACTTTCATCTTTTGGTTTATCCATTTTATTTTTTATATCTGTTAACTGAACATATTCTAATATAATTCTAATATAATTAAAATTAAAAACATCATAAATTAATTATGTAACCACATAAGTCAAATATAATTCTATCAAGAAATTAATATCAAATAGATAATACAATCACATAACTCATACATTTCAATGTCATTGATCTTCTTTTTCATCCAACTCTTTGTCTGTATCATCCGATCCAGATTCAACATTGTAAGGATTGGTCATATCATCATCATCATCATTGATATCAGTTTTGATAATGTCATCATCCACACGGATATCATCTTCATGAACATTAACTCCTACATCACCATGATCTAGTTCCTCCTCTTCGACATCTTCGTCAGGCACATCATCAACTAACTGTTGATCTTGATCATCATCTACATCATCTTCTATTTCTTCAGTATCTTCTTCTTCCACCACATTATACTTTACCGACCTTCCTCTTGGATCATGTCTAATAACATATGACCAACCCGCTTTACCTAGAACCTCTGAGTAAAATACCTGCTCACATTGGTTGGGAAGAACATAGGGCTCATTTCCAGCTCGCTCAAAATACCTTGTATTAACCATGGTAAATCCATTATCATGTTCAATAACAGTTCTCTCGGGATCATTTTCATTCAATCGTAGCCTATACCATAGGACGACAAACAAAACTAATTTGAAGGACTTAAAGTCACACTCAAGTATATCATCCAAAATCTCATAGTATTGATTTTCTGAGACTTCTGGATGTATGTCACTTCTAGACGAAACATTAGTCACCTGGAAGACTGCAGTTATCCCAGAATCACAAGTTTTCTTCGTGTCATCCATCTTTTTGATTCAAAATTTATGACCATTGCACCACATAGCCTTGTGGTGTTTCACCTACAATATGTCAAACATGCAAAACTTATTGCAATATCGTTAGTTGATAAACATATTTATTCTTGGTCGAATGTATGCAAAGAAAAAAATCTCAACATATATATACATCAATATAATTCAAAATAATTAAATAATATGGGTGATTAATATATTTATACATACCTGTTTATCTCTTAAACCATATGCTAAATCAATTTCCCTCGGTGTAACATTGGAATCTCCATTATGATGAGCTTCTTTAACCAATGAAGCCACACCTTCCCAATTTAATGCGTGACCGGATTGTTGACATCATTCAATCCATACCTTCATCCAATCAAGATTGTTTGCGACATACAAATGTAGTGCATCCCACTCTCGACCAACTGTATCAAAAAAAATTGAAATTCACAAATGACGTATAATTAGTTAATTACCACAGTATACGACCTTAATTTATAATTGATCAATATTGAAGATTAATAATTAAATAAGTACAATATACATAAAAACCAAATGTAAAATGTATTCTAATTAATCTCCATGACCATCTTATAATTACCTGACACTTTCCTCAATCTACCTTTCCCCATCAGGTACTCCCCTTTGAATTTGTTAATGGATTTGGGATCCCAAATGCGATCTACATGGATCTTTGCTGCAAAGTTAGGAAGATATTCAGTAATGTACACCATGGTCTGGTATACCATGTATCCCTCCACCATAGAACCCTTAGGATGTACTCTCTGTCTAACCAAAGCCTTCAAAAATTTCAAGTGCCTCTCAACCATCCACATTGACCTTGTGTGTACAGGTCCACACAATTCAATCTCCTCAACTTGGTGTATGAGGTAGTGTTCTTGTGCATTGAAAAATTTCGAAGGTAGACACTTTTGCATTTCACACATTAGACGAGGAATTCTTCTCTTCCAATAATTTATATCTTTTTTATGGATTGCTTTAGATGACAACCATCTACAAGTGATTCAAGGCACAAATATATTAATGAGATTTAACAAAAATATACAATGAATTGAACAAATATCGCTACTTACCTCATGTATTTTCCAAGATCATATATAACTTGCTTGACATTGTTGTCGAAGTTGTCTGGGAGAGATAGAGGTAGAACGTACTGCAACAATTATAAAATGATCTTTTCATTAATATTTTTCCAAAAGTAGTAAACATAATACATTGAAAAGTACATGCAGTATACAAATATATATATATAATATACCAGAATAATTACCTTAATGAAGGCATGCCAATCATGCGTTTTCATCCCTGACCCAAATTCACCTTTCTTTGTTATGATATTGTTTATGTTCGCAGCAAATCCTGTGAGAAATCGAATTTTTTGTATGACTTGTTTTATAGCATTGCTTTGCTGCTCTGTTAATAACCAAGGAAGGGCACTTATATTAATTTGGTCTCCATCACTATTTAATTGAATGACATTTTTCATTGCATGACTGGCTTCCTGAATGTCACTACAAATTTTGACAATTTTTTCTTTGTCATGCCTTCCATCCAATATTTTCCATAACGTTTCTGTCATATTCTTTCTGATATGCATTGTATCAAACAAATGCACAATTTTTAGCTGCTCATAGTAGGGCAACCTAATAAATTGTCTGGGATAAATTTTCAGTCCCTGTGGAAGCCGACCATTAATGCCTTAACGACCTTCATGAAGCATATAAGTTAAACAAATTAACAATGACAATCATTGTCAATTACAACATGAGTAAACACAACACAATATAAAAATATAAATTCAAAACATATCATAAATGATAGATAAACAATTTGATCGATGTATAACCTTGACGATTAATTCTATTATATTCCAACTTCCATAGGCGAGGTGTCATTCTTCATGGTTTTGATGTAGTCTCTTCTTTCCCATTGAAAAGATGTTTTTCAGTAGTTTGATACTTATGATTTTTGTGGAGGAAGTGCCTATACTCATCAAACACCTGCTTTCCTAAACTTGTTGAACGATGAGATTTCATCTTTGGACCACAAATTGGACATGCAAATTTTCCCTTTGTTTGAAGACCTGCAAATCATATATAATTGGATTAAATATGTCAATTTTTATAATTATATATAATGAATAGATTATTTAAAAAACATGCATGATATCTACTTCATAAAATTAAATATCGTTAAAGTCATGCAGTCGAACATTATAACATACCAGAAAAATGTGTTAGCCTTGGGGCATCATGAATTGTCCATGCAAGAATTGCATGGAATTGAAATTGTCTTTGTCCTATTGGTCTAGATACGTCATACATAGTGATGCCATTCCATAACTTTAGTAACTCATCGATAAGAGGCTCAATATATACATTCTGAATGAACATAAACATTACATAATTATTATAACCATTTTACTGCAATATATAAAAATTCATGTACATGGCTATTAAATAAAAAAACATATAAGTAATTATGCAACAAATAAGAAAAATAAGACAAATGAGATGCTACTACGTTAAAGAAAATTGATGTAAAAAAATACCTGGAACAATCATTGCCAACATTATGTGCTCCCTCTTTATTGACAGCCATGGAGAAATGTTTCTGTTGATAACAAAAATAGGCCACACCGAGTAAATAGATCTTAGCTCTCCAAATGGATTCACACGGTTCGTTGCCAATGAAAGCCTAAGATTATGAGGTTCTTCTTTAAAGTGTGGCCATTTTTCCTCCATGTCCCTAAATGCAGAACCATCTGCAGGCATTTGAAGAATCTCATCTCCACTTCTATTACATGCATGGTAATCCATAAATTGCGCTAGGCTTTCACACCTAAATAATTGTTGTATATGTGGAATAATGAGAATATAATGAAGAACCTTGCAAGGCACCTTTTTTGTTAGTTGATCTGTTCGATATCTACTAATATGACATTCCGGGCATTCTGTTACAAATTCATGTTGTTTATGATATATAATATGATCATTGGGACATGAATCTATTGCTTGATACTCCATTCCAATATCTTTCATAATGTGAGATAAATCTCGATATGAGCGAGGTAAAATATTTGATGGTGGTAACAAAAATTAACCAATCAATCTACAAAAAATAATAATTTATTAATATAAAGAATATTAAAGGTACATACTTCATCCTTTATTTACTAGCGATGAACTAACAACAATTAAAATAGATGAAAAAAGATGACATATATAACATACCTTAACATCCATGAGATTGCTATGTTGGATAAACCATTCATAACCTTCAAGTTCACCAACAACAATACAACAGAGAGAAGAGTTGTTTGGGAGCCTTCATAAAGGGGCTTGTATGCCTTCTCAAGTACAGGTAAATCATAAACATCATCAAAGTCATCTTGATCAACATGATCAGATGTGCCACTACATGTGTTATGGATCAATGTATTTGTACCATCATCTTCAATTGTGTTTTCTGGTGCATGATCATCTTCTTCCATAGGATCATTAACTTCATCTTCGATATTCACAGCTCCATGTTCCTCCGCTTTCAAAACTACATTCTCCGGGCCGTGATAATTCATATCATGTGCCTTAGGGTGCCCCACATTTATAATAATGACAGACAAAAATAAGTCATGATCATGATCAAATGATTTTTTATATATATCAAATGTTAAAACAATATAAACATTTACAAATTCAATCAATATAAACACATATAATGAACAACTTACCAATGGACAATAATCATGCCCCCCTTCAACGTGACCATGCTGCCTACAATGTTTCTCAACTGTTGTGATTAAAAGTCTTCTCGTCTTTAAGCCCTTGCAATTATTGCAAGGACAATAACATTTCCCATCACCCTTTCTTTTCAATATAGCCCACAATCTAGCAACTGTCTCTTCATTTTGTTCTGGACTAATATTATCTGACATGATTTTTCTTTACCAAGCTTGAATATTTAGATCTTCAAAAAATATCAAACTCACACACCAATAATTTTTATTCATACACAGGTAACAAAATATAATAATTATGATATTTTACACCAAAAAAATTCGGCATGCAACCACCCCTACAAAAGAGAAGATAGTCTGAAGTTAATGACCCCAAAAAACACTTTCAAATGCTAATTCCAAAAATTATTAAATTATGATTTTACTATGATTTCCAACTGTTAGACTCCTAAAATCAGAATATTGAACTTGCACAATAAAATTTGGAAATGAAATTCTCAAAATGCAGCTAATAGGCCTCAACAATTAAGGCCTACTCAAGACTTTGTGAAGTCACTGCAAGGTTTCCAAGCCTTACCTGATGATTTCAGCAAGAGGATTAAAGAGTTGGTAAAGAGTTTTGATGACTAGAGTGACACATTTTTACTAGATATTGTAGATGCCCAAGGAAATGTTAGATCACTGCAGCAATGGCAGGATAGGGTAGATGAAATCATCAATGCACAAATCAAATTGATTTGTGATGACTCAAATTATGGCATGTTGATGAGTAGTATGGCTAAAAAATCAGTAACACTAGCACATTTTTGGAATCTTTTGAAAGGAAGGCGAATCAAGTAGTAGTAAAGTATACACCTTAAAGTGCCAAGGTAAATTAGGTGGTAAATTTTAACTGGCCAACGGATGAGGAATATCAAGGATGGGTAGAAAAGTACTTAACTAAACAAGAATAGGATAGAGTCTACAACCGATAGTTAACAACTCAGTGGTTATGGTTATAAATTTTTTTGGCTATGTCTTGGTGGCAGTTTTGGTGCAAGTTTTCAAAGTTTGGAAAATGCAGCAATTATTCTCCAGTGGATGGGATGAACAAGAAGATTCTCCAGAGACTCAGTTGTTGTAACCAATTTTTGAAATGTCATAAGGCGGTCCAAGTGACTAGTGACGGTGTATTTCTGGTCCAATGCTTGTTGCTCCTTCATTTTCCCTATAAGAAGGATTTTAGGACCAGAAATACGGGTTAGCAAGTTAGATATCTTTAGGTCAAGTCTAATTGAAGTTGCAGAGCAAATTTGTAAAGAGCCTGATATTATAGTGAAGATACTATTCTTAGGTTTGGTGTCATTCTGTTGTAGGTTTTAGTTTCATGGGTACTTAATTTTCAAGATAGTACTAGCATCTGAATGAAAATTACTCATTTCAAGGTCATGTATCTCCATTGTATGAATATATTATTATCTTGAATAAAATGATCAAGGGTTATTCTGTTCATCTCACTGTTTTTGATAAAAGGGTAAAATGGGTTTTACAGGGACCCGAAACCACAAAGTTTACAAAATAGCAAACAGAAGACCAAAGTTCCACCAAAAAAAATTGCTGCTCGAGAAAAAACCAGCGACAACCAAGTAAAAAGGACCAGAAGGGTTAGGAAAGAAGGGACAGCAGAGAAAGCACACAGAAAACCCTAGCCATTATTTCAGAGACCTAAGGACAGTTTCTGTCTCCGCCTCCAAATATTGCATATCTTTAACCCCCTTATTAAAGGTTTGAACCATTTTCGGAGTAAGGGGGGCCTTGCGCTTTAGGTTGGCACAGGTTCTTCTGGAAATGCCAGCTTCCGTGTCCTGACTTTTATCTTCAGTATCTTCTAGATCAACCACCAAAGATCCCTGCTGGGCTTTGTCAAGCTTTTCAATCATCACATTAATAATTATAGCATTATGTCTTGCTATACGGTTGTTTTGTTCAGCGACCGTTCTGATGGTTTTCCTTAAGCATTTAGCTTCAGTGTCGATGTTCCTGTTACTACGAGCCGCTTCCTTTTTATCCATCTCAGCAATCTTAGCACCCATTTCATCGATCTTACTTTGCAGGGCCCAGTTTTTGATTTTTAGCTCATTAATTTCAGAGAAGGTCCAATCCAAAAGTTTGGAATGAGACTCAGAATTGGTTTTAGCAAGGTTGAGATAATCAAGAGAGGGCTCTTTTCCAGTGTTAACAGGGGAATTATCCACAATGTGTATGTCCAGCAAAGGGTCAGCACAATGCTCAAAAATGTTGGTATCAGATTCCTCCGACTCAGAGGAATCTTTAGAGTATGAAACAAGGATTTTAGCCTGGGTTTTCTTGCCAACAGAGCTAATCTTAGGAGGAGGACAGTCAGGCTCAGGCTGAACATGGATTTTACCCGACTCCTTGGAAGGGCCAGCATGCAAGCTGGGGGCTTTTCTAACCGGGCTAGGGTTAGGCAAATACTCTGAGCCACTGGGCTTAGTATCATCACTCTCAGAGTCAGGGTTGGTTTCCAAAATAGCAAGAGCGGGCACATGAAGATGTTCAAAAATCAGCCTAATTAGCCCAGTGTGAAGAATGGGAAATCTTTTTGGGTTTTTTTTATTGTCCTCCAAACTTTTCCTCAAAGAGCAGTAGAGATAATAGGGGATAGAGACCCTTACCTTGTGTTAGAAATGGTTGAGCAGAGCAAAGTGGTAGCCATAGACTTTAGTGAAATGCCCGTCCACCATAATGTACTCTATGATAACCTGAAGAACCTTTCTCCATATAGATTTTATGGAGTCAACATCAAAGTAACTGTTGGCAATTTTGATCAAACTTTGCTTTTCCTTGTCCTTTTTGGGAAATCTGATAACAGCTTCATCAGAAAAAGCCCTGTCCCTAATAAACTTCTTCCAATCAGTGGGTAATCCCATAACATTGGCAATAAGATTTTCATTGAGCTCCACGTTCCTGCCAAACAGGGTCAAATTACCATCATGCCAATTTTTGGCGAAAAGATCCGTAGCCTCCTGGTCAGAGCCATGAAGCTTCTCCAGGAAAGGAATCAGCCCTCCACTTTTAATCTTGTTCATGGAACAAATATTTTTCATATGAGTTTCATAACTGTCCGGCTCAGTTCACTTTCTGTCTCCTCCCATATCGGTCGACACAATGAGGTAGGTCCAAACGCAAGCTTTTCTAAAATTGACCCTACCAAATCTTAGATCCCACAAAGCGTGCAGAGTTATCTTGCAAATTACTCCACTAGGCTTGGCCCATGCAATCTAATGATTGTGATGTGATAGATCCAACCTGTCCTCATTAAATGGATAACACGTCGCCTTACCATGTGATTTATCATAATTTATTAGGGCACAGACATTAAAATTTAGATCACTATTATTTAGCTAGGTACACACTTCTTTACTCTTAACTCCTTCATTAGCAAAAAACTCTGCAACAACATTGGCTTCTCTATAGGCGTGTGATATTTTAACTTTTTCAAACTTGGCCAATTTCAATTTGGCTTCATCAATCCACGAATTGATGGTCCACGAGGGTGGAGACTTGTCATGAAGGCAGTCAATTATGTTTTTGGAGTCTCCTTCAAGCCATAAATTTTCAATATTAAGACTTTGGGCTAAATTTATGATATGGTAAGCACTAGCCACCTCCACCAGGTGGTTAGTTTGAGAGCCAAGAGGCAAGGCAATCACACCAATGAAGTTTCCATTGGAATCCCTTATAACTCCTCCACAACTCGCCGCCCCCGGATTGCCTTTAGCCGTACCATCAAAGTTAGCTTTGATCCACCCGTTAGGCGGAAAAGTCCAGCAAAGTCCCTCTCTGTCCTTTTTGGCCTTCATAATAGAACTAGACAAATTAGGATTTATGTTCGATTCCTTAGCAACAAGTAGATCATAGTTCAAATACTCCGCATTCATGGTCTTCCTATCCTTCTGGGCCATGGCATTGAGGTTTTCCTTCAGGGATCTGACAAATTTATCAAAGACAAAATCCACAGAGGCTTCTTTGCTCCTAAAAATTCTATTGTTGCATTCTTTCCAAAGGCCCCAAGCAATATGAGGGAAGGATAAATCCCAAAAAGACCTAAGTAGAGGATTCCTTGTTGGGGCTTTCCACTGAGAAAAGAGATCTTCAATGGACAACGGGAAAACCCAAGGAAGGTTCCATACCCTGATAAAATTTTCCCAAAGAGAAGCAGTAAAAGAGCAATGAAGGAATAAATGATTTACATATTCAACATCCATCTTACAAAGACATCATCTATTAGGGATTTGAAATCCACGTTTACACAGGTTGTCAATTGTAAGCAACTTATTTTGGAGCAAGATCCAAAAGAAGATATTAATTTTAGGTGTCAGATGTTTGCACCAAGCTTTAGACCAAAAGGGAGGATGATCCAGAGAAGAAGTGATCTTAGCAAAAGCAAAAGACACAAAAAAATTACTAGAGGGATCATCAATCCAAACCGCGTGGTCCTCCAACTGCTCAGAACTAAGTCTAACAGCTAGCAGCGTAGTTTGAATGGGAACCAAAGCCTGACTGACTCTGCTCAAAGCCACCCAATTACCATTCACTATGTAATCTTTAACATAAATTCCAAACCTTGCCTTGCAATTCTCAGCCCAATCTCTGAAGGAATTAATTTTTATCAAGGGTTCCTTAAAAAGCCATCTGTCTTCCCAGAATCTGGTACAATTACCATTTCTCACTTGCCACCCAATACCTTCCTCCACAATCTTTTTTCCAATAATTAAATTGTTCCAGCATATAGATCCTCTCGGAAGAAGGTGGGGGTCCTTCTTAATAATGGAAGAGTAGTTGTTTTCTAAATATTTGCTAGCCAGAATATCGATCCACTCCCCAGAGGAAGAGAAGATTCTCCAGATTTGCTTAGCCAAGAGGATTTTATTAACAGTTCTGATTCTTCTTAAACCAAGTTCGCCATTCTTTCTAGATCTACAAACCAGATTCCAATCAATTAAGGGAACTCTTTTATTTTCCTCAACACCCGACCAAAGAAATCTTTTTTGAATTTTTTCAATTGTATCAGCAAATTTAGTTGGAATCTTAAAGAGGCTCAGGGTGTAGATAGGAAGATTCTTGAGAGAGGCTTTGAGGAGCTGAAGCTTACCAGCTTGACTAAGAAAAGCACCTTTCCAACCCACAAGCTTCTTACTGAATCTATCTACCAACGATATACAGAAAGAATTAGGAGGTTTCAAACTTAAAGGAAGATCTAGGTAGGTGGCGGGAAGGGAATCCACCTTACAATCCAGAATTCTGGCAATTTTGGTTTGTCGATGAACCGGAGTGTTGAAAAAGAACAACGAACTTTTTTGATTGTTGATCAGCTATACTGAAGCTCTCCCATATTTGTCAAGCAACAGTTTTATAGATTTGCCTTCAGACACAGAAGCTTGACCCATGAGCATAGTGTCATCAACGAATTGTTGATGAGAGCACACCAAGTTTCCCGAGGAAGGTTTGAGCCCAGAGATAAATTTAAAGTCAACCAGATTTTTCAGGTTCCTGCCTAAACTTTCAGCCATAATAGTGAATAAAATAGGAGATATAGGATCACCCTACCTTAGACCTCTGGTACTCTGAAAAAAGGAGGTCGGGGATCCATTGACCATAATCGATATGGATGTTGTGGACACAAGTTGTTCCACCATTTAAACAACCCTATTATTAAAGCCAAAGACCTTCAGAATTTTAAATAAAAAAATCCAATCAACTCTGTCATAGGCTTTTGAGATGTCAAACTTTAAGAGGAAACCTTTAGTCTTTGACTCAACAAGGGAGTGAATGTTCTCATGAACCGTAACTATAGAATCAAGGATTTGTCTGCCAAGAACGAATCCATTGTGTTGAGGAGAAATCAAGGAAGGCAAAAAAATTAAGAATCTAGAGGTTAAGACCTTAGAGATGATCTTGTATAAAGAATTACAAAGACTGATAGGCCTAAAAACCTCAAAGTTATTAGCTCCAGATTTCTTGGGGACGAGAACCAAGAAAGTAGCATTTAATTCTTTTAAGAGACATCTAGTTCCAAAAAATTCCTTAACAACATTAACCACATCTTCTTCAACAATTTCCCAGAGCCATTGGAAGAAAAACAAAGGGAAACCATTAGGACCCAGGGCTTTATTCCCATCAAAGGAAAAGACAGCTCGCTTGACTTCCTCGTTGGTGGGGATTGCTATCATAAAAGAGTTGTTTTCCTGGTTGATAATTCTTGGTATAGCTTCCACAAGCTGATTTTGCTCATTCTGGTTTATTTCAGTACTAGCTGAGAGAAGAAGGTTAAAGAAGGAGCCCGCTTGCATCCTAATATCCTCTTCCTCCTCAAATCTGGTTCCATTCACATCTATTTGAGATATTTTGTTTACAGCTCTGTGTTTAAAAGCCGAAAGGTGGAAGTACCTAGTGTTTCTATCTCCAATAGACAACCAGAGGGCTCTTGATCTTTGTTTCCAAAACTCCTCCTTCCCAATTATGTCATGCATCTTCATAAGGAGCTCATTCTCTTTTTCCTTAGTATCATTCAAGTAACCATCCTTCTGTATTTTGAATTGAATAGCTCCCAAATCCATTTGAAATTCGGACTTGATCTTAAAGATGTTCCCAAAAGATTCTTTTTTCCATTTTTTTAGATTACATTTCACTTCCCTTAATTTTTTAGCAATTCTGAACATGGCCGGTCCTTGAATACTTATATTCCACCATTTCTTTATTTCCTCTTTAAGAGCAGGATGAGAGGTCCACATTTTTTCAAATCTAAAAGGAGTATTCTTCTTCTTTTTTATAGAATCCGTAGTGAAACTGATAAGGGAATGATTAGAACCTATTCTAGTGAGGGCTTTAAGAGAACAATAGTAATCAAAATACCAGTGATTGGAAATCAAAGATCTATCTAATCTGACCTGTATGAGATCCATCCCCCTTTTGCAATTGGACCAGGTGAAGGAGGCTCCAAGAAGGTCCAGATCAATTAGCCCTTGAGTATCAATAAAATTCTAAAGATCCTCTTTACTTTCTAAGTTAATATGAGATCCCCCAAATTTTTCACCATTCATTAAGGGAGTATTGAAGTCCCCCATAATAATCCAGGCTTCTTTATAAAAAATCCTCCTAATGGAGGCTAATTCCAACCAAAAAGATTTCCTCATACCTTTTCCATTAGGAGCATAAATGTTCATTTGAATCCAACTGAAGTTATTTCTTATATGAGTGAATCTAGTAACTATGTGGTTCGTACCCTCCAGTAACAGATCTCCTTTGATATTGTGGCTATTCCAGAAAGTAACAATGCCACCCGAAGCACCATTTGAGTTATTGCCCTGGTTGCTGTAGTACTGAAAGAGTTTCATCTTTTCAATTTTCTCCTTAGACATTTTAGTTTCCTGAATTAGAAGAATATCAAGTTTGTGATCTCTAACAAAGTTGCGAAGAACATCCTGCTTGTGGGGGCTATTGAGTCCCCTATATTCCAGGACATAATCTTCATTATATACTGGGGGAGTTAAGACATTATGGGATGGTTTTCTGAGATCCATCCGCAATATCCTGAAAACTATTCAGCTCTCTTTTCTTTTTCAAAGACTTTTTACCTCTTGAATTCTTTGTTGCTCCATAATCTGCCTTACCTCTTGATCTGGTAGAAATGCCACTTGGAGTCTTCCCTTGTTTGTTTTTTCCAAACTTCTTTGATATATTCTCTTCTTTATCAGTCTAATCTTGACTATCTGTCTCTCTGCTAGATTCCCAATCCTTTTCGTTTGGTAGTCTTTGTTCCCAAGGTAATGTGTCCATGTTACTGTTCTCTTGACAACCCAAGACATTACTGGATAGGTTAGCTGAGTAATCCTATTTTTCAAGGGATCCTAAAACCCCAATAGTAGAGCTGGTCTCCAACAAGTGCTCCACACCCATAGGGGGGAGAATATCAAAGAACGGGGATATAGGAGGTATTTTCAAGACCAAGGATAGGCCCTCACTAGGGATATCTTCCAAACCTGGTATCTCTTCATTTTTGTCAAAGGGGACTGTCATTTGGGATAAGGAAGGAGACAGGGTCCGATCTCCTTCTTCAGCTAAGGTTCCCTCATTAATACCTCTTTCCTTTGAAAGAGACTTTAAGTTATGAAGCTCAATAGGGAACTCACCTTTATAATCCAAAACCACTTTGATCTCTGAGGAGATTTTTTGGTTATCGGCTTTTATATTTTCCAACTCCTACTCTTTATTCTCCCTCCTTCCTTCTCCATAATCATTCTTCTTTTTTTACCATTCTTTTTTTCCAGGTTTTCCTGGCTTATCTTTCTCTAGAGCGACATTTAGAGGGTATTTTTTTGCTCAATGACCAGATTTCCTACACTTGAAGCAAGCAAACGGGAAGGTTTCAAATTCTATATTATGTTCCCAGGATCCTAGCTTAGATTGTATCTCTATTGATGATGGTAAATCTGCTTCCTGAGGAACTCCCACACATATCCTCACGAAAACCAGTCTTTTTCTAGCCACTGTCATTGTGTTGATCGAAAGGAGCTCACCAAAGGAGCTCGCAATGCCTAGGAAGATGTCTTCACTCCAGTATTCCAAGGGCAGGCCTGGAAGTCTAACCCAGATTGGAACTTTCTCAAAGATAGAGTCCGATAGGTCCAAATGGGAGGACCACTTCTTTAGAGCTAGGGATGATTTTCCTATCACCCAGGGACCTCCACCTCTTACAGCCATAATATCCTCTTTGCAAGTAAATTCAAAAGCAAAAAAACCCTTTGGAAGAGCAGCAACTAAGACTTTCCTACTGGTTCTCCATTTATTTTTAACAAATTCCCTGACCACTTCAATATTTGGTCTAGGACCCATAAACATTCCAACCAGAGTTCGTTCCATTAGGGCTATATTATGGTCTATAATCAGATCTGGAATGGAAATAGCAAACTTACCTCTAGTAGGGGACGAGATATTTTGCATTGGAGGGAAGGAAGACTTTCCATTAGGTTTTACCCCAAATAGAGAGGTCCAGGTTTTGCAGTTGCCTCCAAGACCGCCTGTGGTCCCCACTCCCCCACTATCTTTCTCATTTTTTTCGGTGGGAAAAGTAGCAGAGATAAACACCAGAATTTCCTTTCCCCCAGGGTCCACCTATATTTTGTTGCTTTTGACTCGGTTCTAGCTCCTGATTCGACTGTCGATTTTCTAATCTTGCTTCGCTTCCGGATCCAATTTCATTGTTTTGAAATTCGAACTCCATTTTCTCCCACCCGTGACCGTGCCCATGTCCGCTCGCCCATTTTTCTCTAACCAATGTTCAGTTCATCTCACTGTTATGGTGTGTGTAATTCTCATTTTGGCTTTAATTCAAGGAATTAATTAAAATGCTTGAGTGAGGTTATAGGTGACTATGTTCATATAAGGATTTGATAAGTAGTATTGGGTTAGATTATAGATTGATGGTATTGTAAGGCAATATTATCTGAGATTTTTATATGCTGTGTCTAGAAGATAAACTTGGTTATAGTAAAAAAACAACCAACACCTTTAATATTATCTAGCTATGGCTCCCAAATCTATTGCAAATTGATCATTAGGGTTAAAATTGAAACCTTGCAAATATAATCTTTGTCCAAATCCATCAAGAATTTTCCATCAGTTATAAAAAATTCCCTTATAAAGAATTTGTGAAGCCAGGTCTAAAATCTAGAAATGAAATTCTAAAAATGCACAAAACTAAAAATGAAATCTGATGAGATGTTGCTTTAAAATATGATTTTCAAACCTGGAAGTACAAATCTGACTTCACAAATGAATTCTGGAAAAAGACAATGACTACCCTCAACCTGGCAATATCTTCTTGAGTTTCTTCTGATTTTCCCCAAGAAAATCGTCGAGCAAAACACTATCACAATAAATAGTCGAGCTCATTTCAATTTATGCCCACCACAATTTAACTTTGCAGGTCTGTCGCAATTTCGGCGAAAGATCTTCGTCAAAATGTAGATGAAAAAATGGTTCGTCGAAATTCCGACGAACGTCGGGGTAAAAATGAAAAAAATAATGAAAATTCGCACAAGTGCTCGACGATACATCTAATTATATAGATTTTGTCGAAAGGTTTCATCGGAAATTGGGGTTAGATGAGTTAGTGATTGTTTCTTGGATGTAGGTTGGTGTCATGGTTAAGTAAGAAGCAAGATTCAGTTTCTTTATCCACTATAGAGGCTGAGTATATTGCAGCAACATCTTTTTGCACACAAGTTTTGTGGATGAGACAAACATTGAAGGATATCAGAGTAGTGTATGATGAGCCTATATTTATCTTTTGTGATAACACAAATGTAATTAACATTTCAAAGAATCCAGTGATGAATTCAAGGACAAAGCATATATCAATCAGGTATCACTTTTTGAGAGAGAAGGTTATGGAGAGGAAGTTAAGCTTGAATATGTATCTACAAAGGATCAAATAGTTGGCATATTCACTAAGGCTCTTCCTAAGGATGCTTTTGAGTATCTTCGAGAGAAGTTGGGGTTTATTGCCCCTCCTTTGAGCTAGATGCATATAGAGATGCATTAGTCGAATGGATCTATGGATTTTTTTTGTATTGATGTTGGTGGTTACCTCTTAGAGGGAGGAGGTAGTGTCATGTAGTGTCATTGTTGTAGTAAGGAATGTTATCATTGTTGTAGAGTTGCTCATTTGGTTGGGTGTACTCCTAAGGGGGAGTATTCAAAGCAAGTATCATGGTTCAGTGTCAAAGGGGGAGAATAATGAAATTTTTTTTAATCCTTTTCCATTGATGTCAAAGGGGGAGAAATAATCACGTGAAAAAATGCATCTACAAAGGGGAGAGAAAAGAAAGAAAATCATAAGGAAGTTTGTTCAAAGTTGTTGTGTTGTCTTTGATGATTTTTTACATCATGTGTTGCCATCAATGACAAAGGGGGAGATTGTTTCACGTATGAAGGTGTTGTCATTGATGTCAACAGGATGTCAATAGGTTTGTGTTGTCATTGATGCCAACTATGTGTTAAAGAAGATTATTGCATGATGAAGATGTCGAGGATATTGAGAAAATTGTGAAAAAGAGAAAATAGGTTGTTGCAGGTTGTGCATGTGTAGTTGAGATATTGAGGAAGTGTTGTGAGTACATCGAGGTATCTTTATGTTGTAGTGTTTGGAGATGTGTTGGAATGAAGAAATGTGCTAAAATGATGTCTCTAGTACTTGGTTTCTAAGTGCTTTTGAGAAAATTTGATAAATCGAGAAAACTACGTTGTGCAAGTGTTCAGAACATGCTTCGGGATGTGCTCCACATTTCTTCTGTGTTGATTCTATGAATATGCAGATATGATATGCTATTCAAGGTTGTCAGTAGTTGCTATATCTAAAATTTGGTTTTTTGGATCGCTGTGCAAAGTGAGATATTTTCACCAATGTGTGAATCAGTTTTTCAGTGGTATTTTTTGTGGTCTGGGAGAAATGTATTTGCTTTGCATTTCTCCGTAGTTTGGCTTTAGATTGTGTGGATTTGGGAAGTCACTTATAATGTTTGTATCTTTCAGAATTCAAAGTTTCACTTGATTTGGTACAATACAGTGTATGTTTCATGTGTTAGTATGCGAATAAGGTTTACTGGATGTTTTGGGTTGAATTATTTCTATGATGTGAGCTCGTATGAAGTCTTTGTTGGATCTTAGGTGGTTCGAGGATAATTCTAGATTGTGTTCAAGTGAATTTTGTTTTCTGGAAGTTTCAGATTGATTTAAGGAAGTGTGTACTTAATGTTTTATGGTGTTTAGCATGGGTATTGGCCGACTTGGTGTTAACACTACATGTGAAGTTTATGAAAGTGTTTTGAGGTTTGTTAAGATTAATTTGGGTCCTAATTAAATATTTATACTGTTCAACTTCATTCCTATCCACCACAGGTGTAGACACTTGAATTTGACCACCCCCATATGGTCAAATTCGCTCTTATATTCCTCTATCCCATATTCATAAGCCATATCAATTAAATAATTTATTATTTGGTAAATATTTATCTTGTTTCTAATGTCCTCTAAGGTGTTTAATTAATCAATCAAATACCTTACCCTCTTCTTCTCTAAATTAAATAAATAGTCCAATTTATTTAATTTAGTCACTTTATCCTAATGAATTAAAATCAATTTTTAATCCATCCATTTCCTCTCTCCTTGTCCCATCCTCCAACATTTCCCCTAATCTCGATTAGCCCACTTAATAACAAATTAGGGTGTGCACATGCCTAATTAGAATTAGGGTCACATCCTCCATAAAATGCAAGTGGCTCACTAATTAGGATTAACTCACCTAATCCCTCATTTGCACAACTAAATCAATGATTAGACCTAATCTAATCCTCATGCCATTTATGCCATCCACCCTTAGTCAACTTTATTAATGACTTTATCCTCTTGGAGAAGTCATCCCCATACCCTTTGGAATTTTAAATTCCAATTTATTCCCCCTATGCATTTTGAAGAATTTTTAATTCCTCACATCCCCCCATAAGGAATTTTTTATTCCTTTGTTCTTCCCTATGAGGATTTTTGAGGAATTTTTAATTCCTCTCTTGTCCTCTTATTGTACAAGTGGAAAAGAAACTCCTTCATGAGGAGATCTTTCCCATTCCCAAGGTACTTGCAAGTACCTCCACCTCACCTCCACCTCATTTCCATCTCACCCTATCATTTCCACCTAAGCCTCCACATGTCATCATGAGATGGGTTGGGATGTCTCAAGACATCTCAACCATTAATATCTTACCCTAGACTCAATCCTATCCCTCCATCCTTTTGGAGGCTCTTTCCCTAAAAGCAATGAAAATTGCTTCATTTTCAACATTCAACAGGAAAATTTAAAGCACTCAAGCTATCTTGCAACCTCCATTGTTGCAACACCATTTGAACCACCATATTGCATCCAATAACACATCCATGCCCACCATTTGCATGTAGATTTTAGCCATTCTATCAAGCAAAGGAGCACACATATCTTCATCAAATCAAGGGACAACCAAGGAGTCAATCTAGGCAAGGTAAATTATTTATTTTTGTTGTATTTTGTTTAGATTCGACTAGGCCAATCTTGAGGTGTCTTGTTTTTCCCTTTTATTACATTTCATTCACTTGTTTTGCATTTTTAGACTAGGAATTTTCTTGCATACATTTTTGGCATGCCCGTGGGATTAGAATAGTTAGCTATTGATGTATGATCTCCCCTTGCACCATACAGTGAGCCTGGGGATCAAAAATCATAACTAACTCAAGTCCAGTTGTGTCTACCTAGGAGGTGTTATTTTGCACATATGCTCTTCCCTTGCACTATGTGCAAGCCTGGGGATCATAAACACCTAACACTTTCTTCCCTTTAAAATACCTACCTAGGATTTCATCACCCGAGGGATGATATCAACCACATGCTACCAACGAGGTATATAAAGGGGGGAGAAGTAAAGTTGTACCCCAATCCAGTCGTGTTATGTCTGGCGGAGCACTGATACTAGGGTGATTCCTAGTTAGGTGTGAAGGGTTGGCCCGATTTTCTATTTCCTCACTGGGGCTCCCAATCCATGCTTGTGATGGGTTGGTGTTCACGATTGTGCCTCACACACCCTCCTAGTGTATTGAGGACTCATGAGATAGCCTATATATCCTAGTTTAAGACTTGTGTTCAACCGCGACATGGTGTAGTGCAGGGGACACAGATCATACCCCGAAGCTACTCACCATGTACTCCCTTAGGTTGAGATATAAATCCTCATGGTGAACTATGATAGTTATTGAGGAGAGAGAGAAGGTGAGCCTGTGGTGTCCATTGACAACCCTACGCCATTAGATCTCTACCTATCCGCCTTCACAAGAAAGGGTTCTTCTACTCGATTATCACAGAGTATTAACCCTTCGGGGTGGTGGGCCTACATCAAGTTTGCAAACCTTTACTACTAATTCTAGGGTTGTTCATGTGCTTGGTGTGTCTTCTGGTATGATACTAGTGTCTTTAGTCCATAGTCAGTCTTTGCCCACTATCTTCTTGTTTGCTGTTGTCTATCCTTTGCCATAGTCCATTCATTCCATAGGGGCGAATTCACTTCTCATAGAGGAAAACCAGCCTTGAGGACAAGTGAACCTACCTTGAAAGGGGTGATTCTACATCTTTGTCTAGTCCATCAGTTAGTCATCCCTAATAGGAAAATTTGCTTCTTATAGAGGCGAATCCACTCGTCTAGTCCATTCACCCTTGGGCGATCTCACGTCCTAGATAGGCGATTTCACCCTGCATTTGTACATATCCATAGAGAGGCAATTTCGGCCCCTAAAAGGGAAAATTCACTCAAGTTTTCTGTACACCCCAGTCATCTGATAGGTGATTTTGCCTCTCGTAGAGGCGATTCTACTTGTTCATCCATATCCCTCTGGTCATACCGTCACCTTGAATAGGAAAGTTTTCCACATTGTTGGGTGATTTCGCTTCCTTTTTCGTACTCCTAGTCCATACCGTCACCTTAGATAGGTGATCTCACATCTCCTAGAGGTAATTCCTCTCTCTTCTTGGGTGAATCCACCTTCTTTTTCCATACAGTCGTCATCCTTGATTGGAATTTATGCTCTATTCATAGGCGTATACGCTATCCTTTTGTACACCTGCTCATCCTATTTAGGAAAATCCACAGTCTTCTTGGGCAATCCTACTATCTTCTATCCATACACTATCTAGGTCATTCCCTCATAGGCAAATCCATTAGTCTAATAGGCGTTTCCACATTTAGGCATTTTTGTGACCTACAGAGGCAATTTCGCTTCCCATCCAAAATCTAGAGAGTTAATCCATCTTATCACGATTAGCCTATATCTTCTTGAGTCCGAAATCATAATCCAATCATTTTTCCTCTTCATATCCATCTCCAAATGATCACTTTCATCTTATCAATCACTATCAATCTTGTCTACAACACCGTCCCCTTTTAGCAAGGAGTCAGCTAAACCTATCCTTCATCCATCCAATAATCATCCCATCATTTTAGCTGAATCCTTGAACTTAGGATCCCATCACACCATATCTTCTAGTCATCCTAATCCAAGATTCAATCCAATCATAATCAGAGCTTTAATCAAATCCCAATTTGAGCTTTAATCAAATCATAATATAATATGAGCTTCAAATCCCATCTTGATCTGAGCTTAAATTAAATCCTAATATGAGCTTCAATCCAATCCTAATATGAGCTTAAATCGAATCCCAATCTGAGCTTAATTCACATCCCAATTTGAGCTTCAGTCCATCTACATCTAAGATCTTTTGATATCAAAGAAAATCTTAAGATACCTTCTACTATGTTCTTCTAATCCATTCTATTTATCTTTTCATCATCTCTCATTTTCTTATAATCATCTATTCCCATCTTTTCAATCCATATCCATCCAATCGAATATCGTGATCCCTTATCCACCTTCATCACAACCAAATATAGTAGTTAAAGGAGATCCCAATTACATTGAAGATGACGTTGAAAGTCTTGTTGACCAAGATGAGTATGAAATAGATCTCCTTGATGCTATCATCACTAGTAATAATTATTCGGCCATCTTCCAAAATTCAATTACTCCTCCAAGCTATCCCATCATTCCTTCATTCACACCCACTATCAATCCTTATGCTACCTTTGACAAGGGATATCCATTACCTCCCCCATCCACTTCTCCATCTTATCTATCATCCACATATCCCTCTTATCTATCACCCACATATCCCTCTCATCCAATATTCATACCTCCATCTTCTCCTCTAGCCATATCTCAACCTCCATCTTTGCACAACAACACTATCACTTTCACCCCTGCTCCAAATCCTCCATCTCATTATCCTCTAATACATGATCCTAATCCACCATCCACATCCTCCTATCCTAATCCACCATCCTAATCTTCCCACCTTAATCCACCATCCCAATCTTCCTACCTTAATTCCGCATCCACTTTCTCCAACATCAATCCTCCATCCACATATTTCTATAATAGTCCACCATCCATTTCCTTCTATCCTAATCCACCATCCATATCCTCCTATGACACTCCATCCTTCACTCCATCATATCCTAATCCTCCCTCCAATTCATCATACCTTTATCCTCCATCTAATCCCAATCTATCATCTCATTATTCTTTGAACCCTCTCCCAATCCATAATCCTAATCCTCCACTCCACTCCATGATCCTAATCCACCATCCATATCCTCCTATGTCACTCCATTGTTCACCCCATCATATCCTAATCCTTCATCTAATCTTGATCCCCCTAAAAATGATAATCCTCCACCTACTCTTAGCCCTTCATCCAATCCCATTCATCCATCTAATCCTAATCCACCAATCCATAATCCTAATCATCCACCCATTCATAGTCCTTCATCTATTCCCACCACCCCATATAAGCCTACAATACACAAGTATCTCATTTCAAATGTTATCCAAGGACTCATTACAAAGAAGACATCCCCAACTCCACATCATGAAATCGCAAATCCATGCCATCCCACTCTATCATGTATGATCATTAGTGATGAGTCCCCTCTCCATCCTACACCTATCACCCCTATTACCACTCCTAACACCCTCCATACTGTTGAAACCATCAAATCCATTGAATCCATTGAATCCCTATCTTCTACTCCTAGAGCTACCCAACCCATCGAAGAAACCAAAATCCAATCCCCTTATCCTACTCCTATCATTAACCCAATCCACTCCCAAGAAATCCATGAATCCTCCATCCTTCCATCTACCCCATTTGAGGAGTCCATCCAACACTCCATCATCATGCTGCCCACACAAGTTGAAGCATGCCAAGAGCTTGATCCAAGGCATACCAACATATCTCTTCCACATCAAGATCCTACCATCTCATCCACTCCATCTCAAGATCATATCCCCTCATCCATTGCATCCCATCATCCCTCTTATGATTCCTTATCCCCTCCTCCTCCAAATCAAGATCCTACCATATCATCCACTTCATCCCATGATCCTTCTCGGGATCCCTTATCACTCGCTCCTCCAGATCAAGATCCCACCATCTCATCATCTCCATCTCATGATTCTTTATCACCACCTCCATATCTCCTTGGTCCTCTTACATTCATTCATGGTGGTTTTCTTGTAGAAAAACAAAGCATATACATCGCCCATATTTCTCCACCTAATAGTGGACTCGCATCATGTTTCCAAAATAATAAGCATCCTACCATAAACTGAATGCTCAAGATAATGAACTATCAAGGAAAATTTTTAGGCCTTCATGAGCAAGGTGTATTAAAGCCCATCCATGTCAAAGAAAATCCATGTGCACAAGGTCTTGGATATATATCTCGAGACTCACAATCCAAAAATGTTGGTACAACCTTTGTACATCCTAAGCGAGCCTCTTCCAAATGAACAATAGGCTCTTCCCATCACTCCACCGCACCATTTTTCACCATCCCCCTCCTCCATCATATCACCTCAAAACAACCATCCATATTCCTCCAAATCCTCCAAATCCATTTTGGGTCCTTATGTCCTTCCATCCATCATCACACATCCTCATACTAAGTCCATTTTAGGACCTTATATTCCAAAATCACCTCCTCCATCTCATCCTAACCACCCTCTCATACATTAATCTCCTATCCCTATCTCCTATTGGTATCTAGCTATAGGCTACCCCCATGCAATCCAATGCCATCTATCTCATTGACGTCACTCCCACCTCTTTCACACATCTTTCCAATCTCCTATCACTTTTCCTCACTCATCTATCCATGGTATCATCCTCCCAATTCATCTTTTGATGATTTGGATAACTATCCCATTCTTGAGCTTCACACAATCACCATCCCCTATCCACATGGCCAGTCTTGTGTCATCATATAGGCTCCATCATTGTAACTACTTATCATCATCATCTCATCATCATCGAACTATGAGGTCTCTACACTTTTGCATAGGTAAGGCCATCTTTGATGAGCCCCCGAGGCTTTTGTTTGTACATTTGAGTCTTCATCGTCCTCTTTCTGCCTTTTGTCCATCAGTTGGTCATCGGTCTTTTTATCAAACTACGAGGTCTCTACACTTTCACGTAAGCAAGGCTGATATTTGATTAGCCCTCGAGACCCTAGGTCTATCCTTAGGGTGTGTATTGGTTTTGTGTCGTGTTGTCAGGTGTGTCCCTATGTAGTTGGTTTGTAACAACAAAATCCACTAGTCCCATGAGGTTCAATCTATTTCAAGTATCTTGAGTCGTATCGATCAAACAACTTACCCCCATCTATTCTTGGTCTTAGCAAGATGCATCCTTCCTCATATTAGACCACATCAATCCCATCCACCTATTGGTCCTATTGTAAAGGATATTTGAGATTTATTGTGATCTTTTGGTGCTTTTGCATTTTTTTTAATCTTTTGAGCTTCCTATTATACCTACTCGAGGTCACCACAATCCATCATATCATGATGTGATTTGATTGGTAGACATAGGGACATATCTTGGTTTTCTGTGCGATCATGTCATCTTGGTTGTCTCGCGTAGTACCCACCAAGATCCTTGTGGTCTTGTGTTGCGTTGGGGAATCATTTATGTTTGTGGTTTTCCAACATTGGCCCTACCAAAGCCCCCATGAATTTGGGATGTTGGACTAACCTTTTGTTTGTTGTACCAGTCCCATGCAATATGTGATACAAAGTCACCTTGGTTCCTCATACCCTGGTGCATAGTATCTCATGCTATATCAAATTGAGTGCTCATTATAGGGCAACATAATGCATAAAATTTAAATTGCTTGATTTGGTTACTATCCTTTCATCTCCCCCTCTCCCATCCTCTCATCCATCAAAATCCCCCCATCTATTCACCCTAAATCTTTCTAATCCATTCATCCTTCACCACTCTCCCTCATCTATCTATCCTATCTATTTTCATTACTCCACTATCTTCATCCCCATCATATCATCATCTCTTCAATCTTCTTATGATAATATATATTTGTTATTCTAAGCATATTTTCATCACCCTCATCATATCATCATCTCTTCAATCTTCTTAGGATAATATAGATTTGTTATTATAAGCATCTTTTCCTCCATCATCTTCATTCATTTCAACAATCTCACATCTCAATCCAACCTTCATCCATTCAATCTAGCATAAATCATCTAATCACATCTTTGGTCTTGCTCCTAGCCTTGCTACAAGCCTTGGTCCCCTCATCATCATCAAGATGCATCCTTCCCTTTCCTTGTTTTGTTTTGGGATATATCGTTCCCTCATCACCAACACTCTTATCATCATCATCGAGATACATCCTTTCCTATCCTTGTATTGTTTTGGGATATATCGTTCCCACATCAACAACACTCCCATCATCATTATTCAGATGTATCCTTCCCTATCCTTGTGTTTTTTCGAGATATCATTCCCTCATCAACAATACTCCATCCACTATCAATCCATCTTAGCTTATAGCTTTACCAGGGGAACATCATATTTATTCTTGAATCCATTTGTGCTTGCTTTCTTATCATCTTCTCTTTCCATTATCTCTTCCCCCTCTGATCCCATATCCTATTCACCATTTTGCATCATCTCCCTCCTATACCCTTTCATCATCTCATCCATTTTGAGAGCACACCCATGTTCTCTTAAACTTGCATGTCCCCTCGAGGAGGCATCCTCAATCCCTAATATTCATCTTCTCTTTCTATTATCTCTTCCCCCTTTGATCCCATATTGTATTCATCATTTTGCATCATCTCCCCCCTATACCCTTGCATCATCTCATCCATTTTGAGAGCACAACTGTGTTCTCTTGAACCTGCATGTCCCCTCGAGGAGGCATCCTCAATCCCTTATCTTCATCTTCACTCCCATCATCTTTCCTCCTAGTCACTTTTTTGAATGATTGGGGCATCTTCCCTAATCCAACCATCTTCTTCTAGGTTCTATGTTTTAATCTTCTTTGAAATGATGCTACTTCATAACACCATCTCAAAGAGGGGAAAAATGTAGACACTAAAAATTGACCACTTTCGTTTGGTCAATTTACCCCTAATTCAACCAATTTTGTATCTTCTATATTAATTAAATAATACCCTATTATTTAATTAATATTCATTATGCCTTATCTCTTCATCCTAATCTATTTTTTCTATCATCTTTAAATCTTAGCCTAAAGTAAATAATTACCTTAAATTATTTACTCCCATCTCTTACCCCTTTCCTCTAAAGAATTAAATAAATAAACATTTATTTAATTCCTCTCATGTCACATCCTCCATAACCTTTTTCTAATCATGATTAATTTGCATAATTATTGATTAATGAGGTATCACATCCTCCATAAAATGCAAGTGAGATCCTAATCTCTCTTAGCCACCTAAACCTCCTCTAATCATCCATTAATTATCCTAGTCTAACCCATGGTCAACCCCCACTAGATTTTTTAATTCCATTATAATCTTTTCACATCCCCAAATAGAATTTTAAATTCCATTTTATTTTCCCAAGGTACTTGGAGGAATTTTTAATTCCTCTCCCATCCCCCAAGGAATTTAAAATTCATTTTCCTTCTAACCATGAGGATTTAAGGGAATTTTTAATTTCTCTTCCCTTTCTCCAAGGAATATTAAATTCCTTTTCATTATCCTCATGTATTTAAGAAATTTTAATTCCTTTTATCCTTCCTATGCACATTAAAAAGAAATTTTTAATTCTTTTGGTCAACTCTTGATCTCAACCCTTGATCCCTTGTCCTCTTTCAATCTCCATCATCTGTTTCCTTCCTCCCTTGCCAAATGACTAACACTTAGCCATTTTTTGCATTCAACAACTACATTCAAGCTCTCTAACAATCTCTCAAGCTCACACCACCATCTTACATCCATAGCCAAATGCACCATCCTTGCATCCAAATCAAGAAAAAAACAAGTTGTTATGTTGCCAAAATTGACATAGAGCATAGATCCAATTGCATCTAAAAAGGTAAAAAACTCCATCAAATCTAAACAAGGTAAAAAATTGTGTTTATTTATTTTCATTGTTTAGATTTCAACTTTAAGCTCAATCTTGAGTGTTGTCTTTGGTTTTTACTTTTTTCTTGAGTTTATTTCTTGCATTCTAATAGATTAAAATACTGCACACAACATGAATGTTTAGGTGTTGACCTAATTTAAACTTTTAAATGTAATAGATAGTTGTCGACTTTGGAGAAAGTTTTCAAGGTTGAGGATGATATAAATAAGAGTGGTGTTGTTGTAAGATGCAAGAAAAAGGAAAAATAGATGCAATATTATGTGATGAATGTGATGCAAATTGCAAAAGTATAGATGTGAATTTGAGTAAAGCAATGTGAATTTCAAAGTGTTGGATTCCTAAATGCAGTGAGTTGAAGGTGTTCACAATATTTCATGCAAGGCTGTGAAAGTGCTGGAGCATTTATGGTGGATTCCTTATTGCATTGATAATTTATTATCTGTGTAACATTTCTCTTCTATCTTCTTTATTTCTTTCTATGGAAGTGAGCCCTAGTTGTGAGCCTTTTTGGATAGTGTGTCCTATTTTAGTAGTGAGCCCTTGCACCAGTTTTGAAATTACTTATATTGTGAGCTAATCCTCAATGTGGTTTTTCGCTCATTGGGTTTTCCACATAAAATTGGTGTTCTCTAGTGTATGGTGATGTTATTTTAGTTTATGTTATCTGCATTTCATGATTAATCACTTTAATAGAATAAGGGTTTAATGAATGTTTTTGGATCTAATTACTGTTGAGGGTTTTGATGTTTTAATTTGCTACAACTGATTCAACCCCTCTCAGTTGTCTTGTTCATTCAACAAAAAACTATTTGATCTGAATTCAATAGGAGAATTCAAATTTACAGTATAGGTAAGTTGGAACCTATAATATTGTAGACAATCAGATAAACAATTGCATAACTCCTAAAGAGAGTTGTTTGAATCCAAAAGTTCATTTCACTTATTCAAAATGGAGTTATATACATCTATCTAGAATTCCAACTGTCTCCAAACTTCACAAATTTGAAATGAACAGTTTTCACAAAAAAAAAAACTATAATTTTTTTTTTAAAACTAAGAATTTATTTACCCCAACTTGGTGGGGTCATAACTTTCTACTCGGCTCTCATAATTCAACTCCGTTTACATTGTTGGAAAGGTCTCCAAGAGTACTAACTTGGTTCTTGAAAATACATTCAATTTTAAGGAACTAACACAAGCTTCAACCCCAAATTATGCTCTGAAGACCTCCAAAAATGTGATTTACTAGAATCTAGAAATGCTAAAAAAATCCAAAAAAATGGATTTTCAATTTTTCTCAATTCTGTCACCTCTAGAACATCTTGGGATTGCTCTGGATCACTATTATTCCATGTATAAGAAGGTTTCCTTTTGAGGAAGATAGTTTGATTTTTTAGTGTAGATTGTATGGGTTTTATGCAATCACTTTTGATGATACATAGTTTTTCCAAGAGCGAGCCAAAGGTAAAAGATTCATCATATTGTTCTTGTTTGATTGCGTTGTGAATTCTAGTGAAATTTCTTATTATAATTTGTTCATATACTGTAATCAGTTCAAGTATTCTTGTTGTTTTCAATGGTGCCATTGGAAAATTGTATCTATATTATGTTTTGTTAGATTTTTTGTAGCTTTTTGTATGGTGATGTTGATGCATGTTTGCAAAAGTGTGATGAATCAAGTTGGTATTGCATGTAATATACTTGTTTATGAACTGTTCAATTTCACAATTAGACGATTTTCCATATGTCAAAGCATTCTTAATCCATATTAGTGCATGATAATGTTTGTTTCCTTTGTTATAAAATTTTGTAACAAAAAGAAATCATTGACGTGACCAAGTAGCGTAGGATCATTGGTTAGAAGGTTTTTCATGGTATTCATTCGATGTCTATAATAGCAACTACAGGTAACATGATTTTTTTGAATAATGGAATCTATATCATTTTCTTGTTCATTAATATTGTTATGTGTCTTGTTTCGATTTTGATTCAATTTTTTCAATGCAAAAAACAAAGGCGACCATTGGTGTTCCATGCTAGACTATGTTATGAAGAATGTTGTTGGGCCTAGCTACCGAATCATTGCAAAATTTTTTTTCTTTAGCTAATGGAAATAGTCTGGGGGAATGTGAATATGTTTAAAATCTATATATTCAATGTCTGATTTCAATATCTTGTCTAGATTTGGTTTTTTTTTTTCACATCTTTTGCTAGTAGAGTTCTTCCTTGTAATTTTCCTTTTCTAATTCTTATCGATATGCTTGAAACAATTTTTTCTAGCATCACATGTATTGTTTTGAAAAATAGATTTGTTATATGGGTCGCAAAGTCACTACTAGAATGCATTAGTTCCCATTTTATAATCTTTTGATATAATAATTATTTTATTATATATGTATCTGATCTCTTACCAAAGAAAAGTGTTGGAAAGTTCATTTCTCCTGCTTTTTTGTCTTTAAATATGCCCAATGGGTGACCTTTTCTTGTGCAATCATGTAAATCATAGATATATTGCAATTTTTTGGATTTGTGGACAAGTGTATCTGTTTCCGTTTCATGTTTGCTATTATCTTTTGTTTCCTCACTATCTAGAGTGTTTTCTCTATGTATCTTGTCTATTTCAGAACTATCACTAATTGCTTTTCTAAATTCCTTTTTCCAAGCAGGGTCTATGCAAATGCCTTCCATTTTGTAGAGATATTTGTGATAGAGTTGTTTTAGTGCTCTCATTACAAGATTAGGATGAACAATGCCAATGTGAAACACATTCTTGTATTGTAGTTAAATCTTTTTTAATGCAATAGCTATTGTGAGTGTCTCATCTATTGAATGTGGTAGAACTCTTTGTGTGGTGTTGATATTTGCAGACACATTAATTATTGATCATGGGTGATCTCACAATAGTGGGTTACACTTTTTGGCCAAACTTGACATTGAACTGAATTTTTTTAACTAAATATTCACTTTCGGGCACCTATAGCTACTAAACCATGAGAAATTTGAAGATGATGCAAACTAGTGATTTGTGAAATTTTGTCTGTAGATTCTAAATATATATATTTAAATTTTTTTGGAATCAAATTGCATTTCTTTTTCCATCTCCTTCGAAAACTAGTTTTTAACAATAAACACCATTTTTAAAGAGTGGCGTGTACTTACTAACACATAATTTATTTTTTTCTATGAAGGATAAAATTCTTTTTTTTTTGAATTTAGATTCGTAACTACGATATCTAGTGCATGCAATTGGTTTCATAGTGTTTTATTGAATATTTTTTTCTTAATTAACTTTTGAAGTCAAACTAGTTACAATTTAGACATAGGTTTACTTGCTAACACAACTTTTTTTGTATGTATCAAAATTCAATTTTTTTGGTTGGATCAAGGACATCAATATGTAGTGCATAGATATTTTTTGATAATTTTCTATTTTTCCACATGTGTAGAACAAAGAGCTTGATTTTTGGTGAAAAAAATATGTTTAATTAAACTAAAAAAAATGCATAATAAAACCAAAATTCCCGTCCTCCCCCCCCACCCACTTTGAGCAAACCCCTAAAACCCCCAAAAAAAATTCATGGCAGTGGCAATTTTTCTTTGTGAAGGGAATTGTAACCCACTATTGTGGGATCACCCTCCTATTAAACCAACTTGAGGTCTTTTGTATCCCCATCTTAGAATATGCGCAAAGGCAATGCAAGGTGATATGAGCCTCTCTTCTAGATCTGAAATTTGGGATAGGATTGATAGCATCTTGTTACATCTTATACATTGTGTTATGACAAACATCAGTATTTTATTTTGTTGCAATGAGCTTTTGTAATAGATACATAAATTTTAGAAACTCAAGGTGCAATTTGGATGCTTAGTAAAGCTAAATAAAATTGTTTTTCTTGTTTACTAATATTTTTCATTTTGTAAGCAAAATTTAGTTGTTGACATATAACACACTCATGCTATGGAGTGTCTCAAAGTTTTTTTAGGTACTTATGTATTACCTTGCTTCAATATTTAGTTTCACGCAACATTTTTTTCATGTGAAGTAGTGAGATGATCTTTTTGTTTCTAATTTTCATAGCAAAGGACCTACATTGAAAATTGGTAATTCTTTCTCCAATGACCACATAATCCATGTCTATAGCTGGTGTGTCTAAGAATATCTTCTCATTTTCCTAAACATTTTTTAGTTTTTTGGCTGAGAAATTTTCATACCCATTTGTACTATTCTTTTGTTCTTAAACTAGAACAAAAAACCTTTTGCTTCTTGATTGCTACTTGTATTGCTCCTAGCACCTATTTCACGTGCTTTAATATTTGGTTTGTTTTCCGTACCTCTTTCATATTTCCTAACTGTGTAACCATTATTTTCTAAGTTGATTCAAGGATGGTTACTAATTTCTGTTGTTAGCAATAGTTCGTAGTGCACGCGACTATGTTAAATATTTTGCTTGTGTTTGTTCTTGACAAATAGTTTTATTTGATTTGCAATTTTTGAAAACCATATATGTATTCCTACTTTGAATATTATTGCTAGCCAATGTAGACCGAAGACACTACCTTCTATTTTTCCTTCAAAATAAGACATTGCCAATTTTATAATGTATTATTTCTAGTTTCCAACATCTAGCATTGTTTCTATTACACAATGATGTAAATAATTTACTAAGCAATATCGGGCATTATCATGGCTACCATAGTCAGTAAACCAAAAAAGAATACAAGAGATAAGAACAACCTCCTATCATTGAATGACATGACCACCTATATACATGAATCAATTAAATATCACAACCCATTCATATCAACCACATACATGATCATGTTGTGTTAATAACCAAATGTACATGAATATACATGACACCGTAATCATCACCAATGTTGTAGCTATAGTCAAATATTACTAAATTGAGACTCGTATTATCTCATGCATATCAACCATGTCCTCAAACTAGAAGACAACATGTGCATGTGTCTCAATCAATGTCAATACTTTTAAAATACTTGTAAACTTGTATTGAGGAGTATCACATATAATAACCTATTATTCCATTGTATTATTCTCATAAAACATGCACTCCCATAAGTTTTCACCCACAAACTCATTCACATGCTTAGACAATCACACCCCAAATCTCAAGCTTTTGTACTTGCGCTCAAACAAATATAAATCTCTCTTTCTTCATTCAAGTGAGAAACCACCTAATTCACAATGTAGTATGATATAAATGATCTCTATGCCTATTTTAAATTTTAAATCCAATTTTATATATAAAATATATGACCATTTAACCATTTCAGAGAAATGTTGGCTCCAAGCACCAAATTTTGGCACTAACAACAAAATCTAATGATCAAACTTGTATAATTATGTAGTTCTCAAAGATAGATTTTTGAAGCATATAAGAGCTCAAAAATATGATATCATGGCTGAAATTTATGCCCCATGGAGCAAAAAGACCCTTCTAGGGATAAAAGGGGCTAAATCAGACTTGTCTGAATGACCAGTGATGACCAAATGGTGCACTAATAGTGGGTTGGAGGTAGTGGTGTGAGGGTGATATGTGAGCTAATTTAGGGTTTTAAATTTCAAAATAAGTTTATTTCATTTCATTTTTTATTTTTAAATTTTAAAAAAATACTTGCAAGAGTTGGGCACAAACTAGCCTAGCCAAGGACCTAAGGCATCACTAGCCATGGTGACTACTAGATGACACCTTGTACCTCGTTCCTATTGTGAACTACAATAGTAATCTATGGTACATGGGGTATCATTAGTATAGGGGTTTGCGGATCCCATACTACCTCCCATATCTTTATTTTAATTATTTGGACAATAATTTTTATTTATTTATTTATTTTCAAATTTACATAATTAATTGTATAGTCAAATGATTGAACTAGAAGGATATATGTATTTCTTTAGGCCTTGGAAGCCCAAATGTATCAAGTTTTATTCTAATACTCATTTCTCAAGACTCTTGAATCTAAGGTGATATCCATTTTGTTCTAGGAGGTCATTTCTACAACTTTATCCACAAAACCCTAATACAAAGTACCTAAAAATGTTTTTTTCATCAAGTATGTTTCATACCCTAGATCTGCAACAATAATTATAAATCTACAAACCTCGAACCCAAAATTTGTAACTCTCATAGCCTACACAACACACCTTATACCTTTATGTTTTGAAATATCCTCATCACTATCATTTCTTTAGCTTTACATTAGATCTACTAAAACAAAGGTTAAACAAAAATAGATAGATGCCACCTCCCTCAACCACAAACATGGATTTGATACTGCTTGTTAGGAAATTACTAGGTTGATCAAATAATTTCTTGCATAACCCTATGATAAAAATTATGCATACAAGCAACTTATAAAATAACAATGATACGAAGATCAAAGACATACCACAAAATTACACAACATATACCATAGGAAAATCCTCACAAGGGAAAAACCTAGTCTCTAAAAGTATCGATAATGTATTATTCAAAAATGATATATTACAATACTTTATAGATTATATGTGAATACTTATTAAATATCAAGCTCCTCCAATGCATCCTCCATGTTTCCAAGTATAATGGGTAACCATGTAACCATGCATCTCATGCCATGCCTTGCATATGCACTCCACACAAGAGCTCAATACAAATGATAACCTACCCAACCACTAAACATGTGATTTCTTTGATAAAATCAAGCTCACATAAATACAATCATGGTATTGGCAAAACCATGTGTCTCAAAAACATTAGAGCACAAAACCATTGACCTCAAAATTTAATTTTTAGTACTAAATTTTTTCAATATTAAATATTTTTCTAATGTACAATACACACATAACATATCTAATCAATTTTACAATATAACTTTACAAGTGGGCCCAAATAAAAATTTAATGTTGCTTAACACATCTCCAAAGATGCACCACAAAAAAAAATTTTATTTTACATAATTAAAATGATTATTTTCTTGTGTAAGGTGTACAACCATTTTCCATAGAGGCCACTCAAGGAAGAAGGTGATTTAGTGGGCTATGGGAATTGAAGAAGGGGCATACACTGTTGACCAACTTAGAGTATAGGGTACACATGAATTGTCTTAGTTAGGGCCATATGTTGAGTGGTTGCTTTGTTGTGCTTAGTTTACATGTATTCTTAATTGAATTGTTTTCTCTTGAAGTGTGCCATAGATTTTAAGGCCAAGACAACTAAGATCTTCCCAAGGTGATAGTGGTTATTTGAAGTAATTTTTTCATATGAGTTTTGAATCTATTATTCCTTTAGAAGATATTAAAAATTATATCAATGTGGAAAGATTTATGATTGAATTTTTAAATATTTGATTTGTTATAATGATATAAATATTTATGATAAAAACATATTGATTTGATGTTGAATTTAATGCTCTTAAGTTTTTAATAAAATATTTAGTCACATATATTTTTGTGCATTTTAAAAATGGATATAATTTATTATTGATAAACTTTAATAATAACAATAATAAACCCACATGATCATATGTCTTTGGATGCTTCAGTAAAGCTTTCAAGTCCTATTTCATCGCCTTTGGGGGCAACAAAGAATAGCTCACCCCTCTCCCCTTGATCTGATTTTTTGGAGGATGATTATATGGAATATTTCCCATTGAAGGAAACATGGTCATCTTAAACATGTTTGTGCCTCACATACATAGGTTTTGGGTTCTTATATTATTAGGATGGGTCCATGGGTGGTGTAGTTGGCCATCCATGTTTTTTTTGGAAGCTTGGGTTCAAATGTTTATGTGTTGTTGGCTATGTTTGGTGTGTGACAACTTGCTTATTGTTTTGCAGTGCTTTTTTGCAAGTCTTTGACTATATGCTAGATGCTTCATTTCGTAAAGGGTTTTAGGGCCCAGGTTCTGTTAGGAAATATTGCGTTCAACCCACAATCTTAAATCATTTCCTACATAACCCATGATAGATAAACATGCATACAAGTTTTCCAAATGCACAGATCAAATAGACAAGCCACAAGATAACATAATCAAAGGAAGCAAAGTTACCCAATTCAATCAGCGATTCTTAGAGATCAAGGAATCAAAGGTTATGCAGTTTAGTCCAATCTTCCTCAGAACGTTCGAATCGACAATGTGGTTAATACAATGTAAGGTGATAGGAACCTTTCAAAACCATTACTTAATTAAGCGATGCAAATGACTCCTCCTTTATTCATTTCAAACAACCACAACCATTACAATGCAAGGTATAAGGGAAATCAGAAACTGGCGAAGCTCACAGATAGAAAACGTGGCCTACTCCTTTTTCCAGATCTGTGTCTTCAAGGCAAAACCACAACCACATACCCAAGCCGATCTCCCTTTTTCAAAAGAAACAAACGCTGCTCTTATCAAATAACCTGATCATAGGCAAAGACAAACAACAGTCCTTCCTTAGGCAAGCGACTGAACATAACTTCACATGCATCGAGGACGTTCCACCAATGATCAAAAGATCTGAGTAATAATACCTTCAAATCGATGCCAAAATATGAGTATTAAGGATATGATGAAATCGACATTCAAGCCTACATTCTTATATGAAACGATTGCTTGGATATTCTGCACACATCTACCTTGCTCCCTAACTCACTCTCCAAACTCAGCTTCCTTTGTTCCAAATTTATCCTTAGCTCAACGTTCCAACTCCATAATTTGTCTTCTTTTCACAAAAAAATGATTCACCTTCTCTCATTCTGGCAAAGAGAAACCAGCTTCCTGAACACCGCTTTCAACAATGAAATTCCAAAAACGTCATAAAAATAGACCTCTAGGGATCCATATTTTAGCTTGCCCAAATTGGTTCAGTCCACACATAAGCAACCACAAGTTTTTTTTCCAAAAAATTGAATGAAAACTACCATAACCGGATTTTTTCCAATGAGAAAGTAAGCCTAAGATTCTTGATGGATCGCCACATGCCAGAGAATTACAAGGAAAAAAGAACTGCAAAATAAAACTAAAACTCCACAACCAAAGTTCAAATTACCGAAAATCAAAACAACTGAAAAATTAAACCAAAATGACAACGATGCCTCTGGATCATAATCAAACAATTTTTCTTAGGATTAGTGGTGCCATTCATTCCAAGAAAGTATGTAAAATATTCATAATACATATAAAGGTGCACAAATAAAAAAATTGTTGACATTAATGAAAAAATTAAAATGTAAAATGGTTAATAATGAATCTATGAATAATTTTTTGAAAAAAGTAGAATATTTGGTTAGTCAAATGAATGCTTTAAGTGAAGGTATAGATAGAAATAATTTCAAAGATAAAATCTTAAGGAGTTTGATTTCTAGGTTTAATAGTTTGGTTTCTACAATTGAAAATCTCTCAACTATGAAACTATATGAATTGAAAGAAATTTTGTCAATTTCTGAAAAGAGGAAGAAGATAAATAAAGAAAACTTCAAACAAGAATTTTCCTCTAAAACAAGCCTAAAAGGTTAAAATACTTTTTTAAAGAATCATAATACGAATGAATTTAGAGATGAATCCAGGAATAAAAATGAATCTAGAGGTGAATCCAACAACTTTAGAGATTGAGGTAATACTTCTAGAGGAAGAAATTACAACTTTAAATGAAGAGGGAGAAAAGGCAAGAATAATTGGGGAGATAATAATTATAAAAGGAATGTCTAGAGCTTTCTGTTATGTCTTGCATAACCACCCCATATTTTTCCTTGGTCAAAATGGGTCCCCCTTTTTGTTTTTGTCCTTGTTTGTTTTCCAAACAAATTTTGGAGTTATTTTTTTCCAATACTTTGTTTTTCTTTGGTTTGTTTTGTCGAAATCAAAACCGGAAATAAATCGGGTTTTGAAACTTATTTCAAAGATTTCATTCTGGTACTGATCCCGACGGTCTTTTTGTGGTCTTTTGGTTTTGTCTTTGTCGGAGCCAGAGCCGGAGTGGAAGTTAAGTCTGAAGTTATTCATAGTTTCAAAATAAAGGTTCGTTCCGCCTCCACCTTTTGGTCTGTTTGTTTAGACTTGGGGTTTTTTTGTTTTGGTCTTCGTGTTTTTATTTGCCTTTTTGTTTCGTTTTCTTCTTTGTTGGCGGAACCGGAGCCGGAACGGGAACCAAATGTGAAACTCAAACAAATTTCTTAATCAATTCCCACTTTGTTTCCGCTCCTGCCATTTTTGGGTTGTTTGACTTTACTAAAGTCATACAACAGTAATGTGTCAGTTCCCTGTGTAGTTTCGACTATGATCTTCCACATTTAAGGTATTGATTACAAGAGCCATGCATGTATGAAGCTACAGTTTTAGCCTTAATTAGGGATTAACTGGAAGTTATCGTCGTTATTTAAAAGATCAAGAGCGAATTAGAGTTGCAGGGGAGCGTTTGGGCGTGTGATTCAATCGAAAGGGAGATAATTATGTGCAGAATCACTTCAGAGGGCTAACCTATTTGTTTGCGTTCGAGGTAGGGTTTTTGTTCTTCTTTTTCATTTTGTTTCGTTGGTTGTTTTTGTTCGATCGTTGGTTGCTCGCGAATTCGTGACTCTCGATTTTCTTGTGAGCTTTGTTGTTCGTTTTTTCTTCTCTTTTGTTTTATTTTCTTGTTTTTGTTTTGGCTTTTCTGGTGTTTAGTTTCTTGTTTTTTTTTTTTTTATCACGGTCATTTTCACGTTTTAATCGTGACCAGATCATGATGCCCTAGTTTTTAAATGGCATAGATTACTTACTGTTTTTACGTTGGTAGGGTTTGATAAATTATGGTTTTACTTAGGAATCTGATTACGCATTGATCTGATTAGTTTGAATGGGGTTAAATTCGTGCCCTGATTATTTGAAGTCGAGGGTTTGTGAATTTAGGTTTTGGCGCGTTTTTTGTTTTAAATATGATGTCGTAATTCCGGTTTCCTCTCGGTCATATGGGGATTTTCTCTTATAGTTATTTTTTAAGCCCTTTTCATTTTGATATGACCTAGTCCTTGGATCATGATGTTATTTATCATCTTGTTGAAATCATTTATGACATCATGATTATTTTTTAGCGAAACTGGAACAGGAATCGATTTTGATCTTGAACCATGTTTTGTTATAAGTATCGATTCCGTTTCCATCTCGTCTCTGACTTTGCTTATATTAAGAAGCAAACTTTCAAAATATTGGTAACTCTATTGGAACCAAAACCAGAACCAAATATAAAATTAAAAATTCTTCACGAAACCAAATCATTTTTCATTCCGATTCCAGTTACCATTCCAATTCTGACTCCGGTCTCGCTTTATTATTATTACAAGCTCAATGCCAGTTCTGGTTCTGATCCCGACGGTTTTTTTAAAAGAGATTGTTTAAAATGTTTTCTGCCTAGTTCTGCCTCCGGTCTTGAGAAGGATAGGATCTCTAAGTCATATTTGGTTATATTTATTATAGATCTAATTTGGGGTTTTGTTGCAGGAAGTTAAAGGATGTCAGGAGTATCAGGAAAAGCTTCTCAGAGGAGTTAGCTTGCAGAAAATTTGAAGGCATCAACTAAGCCTAAGAAGGTTAAACCAAAACAACTTCCTTATACCTTGAGGTATAACCATAGGGGTCCTACTGCCACAGTTAGCAAGGTGGAATCTGATTGGGCTGATATAATTGACACAAATATAGGTCCATTCAATTATGAGGAGTTCTATTTAGAGACATTTGTTGAAGAGGTGACAAGGAGAACTCAAAGAATAGTTGAGTCTGGCCTAGCTCATATTGTTGTATTTCCTCTATCAATTCAATGCCCAGAACTGATAATGACAACAACTGGAGCTTACAATTCGGCCACCAGACAATGTGTAGATTCACAAGATAATGTGATCATAGACCTGACTCCTCAAATGTTTCAACTTATGTTTAGTGTCCCTGATCCAAATAATCTTGCACAACTGAATGAGGCAAAGGCTTTGGAGATATATAGCAATCACAAAGTGACCAATACGGCTCACTTAAACAAGAAATGGTTAAGAATGGAGAAGAACTCCCTAGCAAAACTCTCAGATCAGCCAAAAAGGGAAGAATTCTACAAGGAGGTATCAGATATTATAATGATGTTGTCTAGAGTTTTTGGAAAGAGGGATGCCTTTAATTTTAAGGAATGGATGTTTCCATTCATTTAGACAATCTTAGATGGCAGGCAACAATTTTTTTGGCCTATGATTGTCTCAGATAGCCTACATGATTAGCTAACCAAAGTGAGAGAAACTAAGAGCTTATTTATGACCTCTTATGTTATCTATGCTGCAACAAGGGGAGACATCTTTCCAGGATTAAACAGAGTAGGAGTATTGGGAGAAGCTAACCGACAAAATAAAGTTTGGAACCATTATGACCAGTTGTCCCTGCAGATTTCTGAGTTACACTTTAGAAGGGTTAATGATGCATTTTTTTATGTGGTTATTAACCAACTTATAGGAGATGCAGGGTATAGACTAAGCCAAGAGGCCATGGCATTCATTACAAAAAGGGGGTGTTGGTATATCTAGTACCCCAAATTTACTTATTTCTAGTTGGTTGGGTTTGAGGGTCATCCTCACTTGCTCCCCAGGTGTTGCAACAACATAATGGTCTTGATGGAGTTTGTTTACCAAGATTTGGGGGTCAATGCTAGATTTGGAATAAAACATAAAACAGGTTGTCACAAGTTCCCCATGCAATTGAGTGAGTACAACTGCCCACACCTTGTGGGAGCTAAGGCGGTTTGTACTGAGTTGATACATTTGAAGTTGGGCTTATATATTGCCCGGAAGCACTTTGATCCAAAGAAAAATATGAATGCTTTGCTTGCTTCAGTTTTTGACAAACATTTTAACCTACTGGAGGAATTCTGGAGTGATCTCCAGGAAGAATATAACCTCAGAAAGAGAAATTATGAGAGGTTGTCTGTCCCACTTTTGGTGGAATTTGGGGTGAAGGTTGATATTCCTAATACCCTAATAGATGATGAGGTAGTGTTAGATCTTTCATATGAGGCACTAAACATAGGTACTAAGAGTTTGGACCCAGTAGATTGGGATGTTGAGGAGAAAATTGACATTAGGCAAATAGGAAGACCAATCTTGGATAGGAGTGTCCAATGGGTTGTGCTCAGAGCCAAGGCTCCTAGAGGTCAAGCTCCTAAAAAGGGAAAGGGGTATAAGAGAATCAAAAGGAAAATGTCTCCCAAGGAACCATTGGAATTCTTCCCTCCCAATGTTGAAGAATTTGAGTTTGAAGACCCAACCCAAGATTTGTCTGGAATACATGAGGAGGATGCCCCAACAGGACCTGTGGCTTCAACACTAGTAATGGGTGAATCATCTGCTCAAGTCCTTCCTATAGAGCAACAAGGTGGAGAAATGCCTAAGGGGACTTTCCATGATATAGCTGAAACCTTGAAGGGAAAGGAAGTAGAAATGAAGGTCCATGATATTGAAATAGTGTGATGTCCCCGCTCTAGTCAGTTCTTGGGAACAATGTGTTAGCCTTTTCTTGGACCCTCGTGGGCTAGCTGGATTGGTTAGAGGGTCAGTGGTGTTTTCTGGAGGAGTTGATCATTCTCATTTTCAGAGCTCAGTGGTTGGTTCACAACAGGCCTTGGTAGTTCAGGAGTTGACAACTTCTAATGACACATAATTCTATGGAGATTTGAGGAAGCTATTCTTATTTAAGTGATTTAAGTTATTAATTAACTTATCATTATTTTATAAAGTCAAATTTACTTTATCATTTTTATATCACTTAAATATTCATAAAAAGGGTGATTTAAAATTAAATCACTTAATCATTTAAATGGGCACCAAATATTAAGTTCTTAACTATTGAAAAGGACTTAATATTATTTTAAAATATTTAAATGATGAAAAAAGGCGTATCTTCTTGGAAATGCGTGCTTTTTTGGTATAAAGGCATTTTTGGCAATGAGAACATCATTCAATGATTATTTCAAATTTGCCTTGGGTTTTCTCCTGTGCTTTCGCCTGCGATCAGGGTTTTGAGCAATCTTCCATTGGAGAATGATATCTCTTCAATGTTGAGCACTTTTGAGATTGTGAGAGACCAATTGAATTTGTGCAAATTGTGAGAGCTTCATACAGAGGTTCTACATGCTTCAACCAAAGTTTTATTATTCAGTATTCAGTTGTTGGCAATAAGGAAGAGGGTAACTTCATCCAGAGTCTTCATCTCTAGCAGATTTGCAGCTCCAACCTTGTTCCTGCAGAGTCTTCATTGGGCCATACCATTTGCATTGGGATTTGTGCCTCTTTGGAGAAGATTATGTGAAGCTAGAGACTAAGGCGCTTTCCTTTTGGCTCTTGTTTGAGCTTCATCATGGGCGGCTATCACTATTACTACATTGCATCTTGTTTCTGAGTGGGAGAAGTCAGTTCTGGAGGTTAGGCGTCCATTTATGCCATTTTTCACCATTTTTGGTTGGTGAGTTGGCTTACTTTTTTATATAAAAAATCTAGAAAAATTATGGTATGTTTAGCACTTGTGATCTATTGGTTATTATTAAATAATACCTTCTGCATTTACATTATGTAGAAATTAGATCTGTTTCTCAGTTTATGAGCTTTTATATGATGCACCCCTTCTCTTTTGTCTATAAACTTTCTCTCTAAAAAACAAATAAAATACATTAAGACTTAAGAAATCTTGGGGTTTGAGTTGAGAGCCAGCGGGGCTCTTCAGAGTAGTATCAGAGCATATTAATCTTGCCAGCTTGTGGGAAAACAAATATCCATGCAGCCACACCAGAACAAGTTTGACAACCACTACACACGCAAGGGCCCTGGAATTCAGAGAAACACTTTTGAACCTTTTCAGGCAATTCCATTGAACGAACAGGAAGATGATTTTGACTTTGATAATATGGCTGAAAGGAATGATGATGCTCGTCTTAATGATGGAGATAGGGAAGCTAGAGAAGTACTGAGAGGAATGGTAGCAGACCAAGAACAGGTGGCAAACATCCTCCAGCAACTTAGTACCAATGTGCAAAACTTGACAGTTCTAAGAAGGTCGAATCTGGATCAAGATCAGGAAGGAAGCATACATGGAGAACATTATAGGAATATTTCTCTAGCACACACCTTTGAGAGAGCCACACACCCTACTTTTGTCAGAAATGACATTGAGGAGGAGGTGGAAGAAGGTGGGGAAGTGAACTTTGCTGACAACATCCTGACTATGCATGATGAATGGGATGCATTGCCTCCACAAGTTAAGGATCACCTTAAATTCGACTGTTTCATGAGCCAAAAGAGAGAACACACCAGGAATAGGAATGACAGGAGACCTAGACATCAACATAATGATCTACGACAGGCTACAAATAAGCTTATCTTAGTGAACTATGATGGCAGTGGAAAATTTACAACACGTGCTTGGGTGAGTAAATTGGATACTTTCCTGACATTACATCCTATTCCAGAGGAAGATGCCATTAGATTTGTAGCTCTACACCTTGATGGCGTGGCACATGACTGGTGGATTCATGGCATGGCTACTCTTCACCATGACCGGATTACCTCATACCAGGAGTTCACTGATAGATTGGTAGAGAATTTTGATAGATGTGATCCTGAACTATTTTTCAGGGATCTAGCACAGTTAAAACAGTTGGGTAGCTTGGAATCGTACATTAGAGAGTTCCAAAGACTATCCGTGATGGTGACAGGTGTCTCAGAGAGAAGGTTGATCATATTGTTTATTGAGGGTCTTTTTGAGCCCATGCAAGGGTGGATAAAGGCATTTGATCCACCTACTTTATAGGAGGCCATGAGGAAAGCTAAGTATGGAGCTCACTACACCTCGTAAACAATTTGGCACAAAACCTTCTTCCTCCTACACAGAGAACAAATCTGATCCAAAGAAGGTTGATAATTCTGATCAAAAGAAAAAATTTGCAGCCCCTCTAGATCGTTACACAATGAATGATCTACGTAGAAGGAAGCTCTATTTTTATTGTAAGGGCCCATATGAATTCAATCATGACTGTCCCCTTAAGCCTAAAGGGAAAAACAGGCACATGGAATGGTTTTATGAGGGAGAAACGTTGACTGATTTTTCTGATCAGCAAGCTGCTATCTATGACACAAATGAAGAAAAATCAGAAAATGAGGCAGAGATTGAGGTATAAAGTGAGCTACATGAGGCTCATATGTCCAACATGCAGAGAGAGGGTTCTTTCAGGCTCCGTGGGATTTTAGTGGGTCAAAGAGTCATATCTCTTTTGGACACAGGTGCAACCCACAACTTTATTGATTCACGGTTAGTGGAGAAAAGAGGAATTCAAACTCATCAGTTTGAAGGCATTCAAGTGAAGGTTGTAGATGGATACACTCTCAACTGTGAGAGGATGATTCTTGATTTACCATTGAAACTCAACAATTTTGAGTTTAAGGCAGATTTTTATGTTGTGAACATGGGAGGAACAAATATAGTTCTCAGCATGAAGTGGCTTCATGCGATAGGAGAGTTCACACTTAATTTGTGTGACATGGAGATAAAATTCAGAGTTGATGGCACAAATCATGTTCTTAAAGCCATCAAGAACATCAACCTAAAATAAATTTCACTCCGGAGAATGGAACGTTTGATTCGACACGACATGGTAGATTGGGTTGCTAAGTGCAAGTTAATGCCTTCACACTTGGAGCAGCAAGAGTCTTCTTACCATCCGGATGTATAGGAAATCCGAATCAAACATGCAAAGGTTTTTAGTGCTATTCCACCAGGTAGACCTCCTGATAGAGGTATTGAGCATATCATAGAGCTAGATGAGGGCACAAAACCCATTATGATCACTCCTTATCGGCACCCCAAACGTTTAAAAGATGAAATTGAGAAAACTATTAAGGAACTTTTAGCTATGGGGCACATTAGGCTAAGTAAGTCACCCTTTGCTTCATCAGTTTTTTTGGTGAAGAAAAAGGATGGTACACTTAGGATGTGTATTGACTACAAGATGCTCAACAGGGAGACTATAAAGAACATGTATCCTATTCCATGGATAGATGAGTTGATAGACGAGCTTCATGGAGCTTGCTATTTCTCGAAGATTGATTTGAGGACAGGTTACCATCAAATCAGAGTCCGACAGAGGATATTGAGAAAACCACATTCAGATGTCACTCTGGACATTATGATTTCTTGGTTATGCCATTCGGTTTAACCAATGCTCCAACTATTTTCAGTTCACTATGAATAGGGTTTTCCATTCTCACTTGAGAAAATTTGTATTGGTGTTCTTCGACGACATCCTAGTTTACAGCAAATCATGGGAGGAACACATGGTTCACTTGGATGAGGTATTGAGCATACTTGACAGGGAGTCCTTGTACGCCAAGGAGTCCAAGTGTGCTTTAGGCATGGTAGAACTTTTGTATCTGGGTCACATTATCAGTGGAGAGGGAGTCAACATGGATCCAGAGAAATTTTGTGCTATCATCGATTGGCCTACACCTAAGACATTGACATAGCTCAAGGGGTTTGTTGGATTATGTGCCTTCTATCATCGGTTCATTAGTGGATTCTCGCGACATGTTGCGCCACTAACTGATTTGACTAAGAAGGGAGCTTTTGTGTGGACACCTCTTGCACAGACGTGCTTTGAGAAGTTCAAACTTCTCATGACTACATGTTCAGTCTTGGCTTTGCCGGATTTCACCAGACCTTTCGAGCTACATTGTGATGCCAGTGGTGAGGGTATTGGTGCAGTCATTATGCAGGATTGACACCCTATAGCTTTTGAGAGCAGAAAGCTAAGAGGTCCTGAACGGGGCTACAGTATCTACGATAAGGAAATGTTGGCCATCATGCATGCCATGGCCAAATTCAGGCAATACTTGGTTGGTAGTAAATTCAGTGTTAAAACTGATCACAATAGTCTGAAACATTTTCTTGGACAACGAAATTTGAACGAAAAGCAACAGAAATGGGTCAGCAAACTTCATTCTTATGATTTTGACATCTCCTATGTCAAGGGCACTCAGAATGTGGTTGCTGATGCATTATCGCGCCGTCCTCACTTGAGCTCCATTACATAAATTTCAGAGGACTAGAGACACATGATAGTAGCAGAGTATGCTAAGAACCCGTGGGCTTCTAGCATAGTGGATGGGACAGTACGAGATGACAGATTTCACACTTGTAGATGATCTTGTCATTTACAAAGGGAGTTTATTTCTTTTCCCAGGTTCTGAGATGAGGGACACAGTATTGAGATCATTCCATGATTCACCTATGGCAGGACATCCTGGTTACTTTAAGACCTATAGGAAGGTACAAGAGAGATTCTCTTGGAAGGGTCTCAAGTCTTTTTTTCTTCAGTATGTCAAGGAATGCCTTGTTTGTTAGCAGAACAAGCAAGAACATACATACCCTGTAGGTTTACTCCAGCCGCTTCCTATTCGTGAGAGGAAGTGGGAATGCTTGTCTATGGACTTCATCATGGGCTTGCTGAAAGCTGAAGGGAAAGACAACATTTATGTGGTAGTAGATCGATTGACGAAGTATGCACATTTCTTCTCAATCACTACTACACACACAACTACTCAGGTGGCGGATTTGTTCTTCCGAGAGGTATTCAGGTTGCACGGTTTGCCTCAAAGCATAGTTAGTGACAGGGACAACAGGTTTATGAGTAACTTCTGGTAGGAGTTATTCAAACTTTGCGGTACAGAACTCACTCTGAGTACTAGCTACCACCCACAGACAGATGGGCAGACTGAGATAGTCAACAAATGGGTAGAAGGATACTTGAGGAATTACAGTTCAGGGCAGAAGAAGGCATGGGTGAAGTGGTTATACCTTTGTGAGTATTGCTACAATACCACTCATCACATGAGCATTCAGATGACACCTTATTGAGCGTTATATGGATATGATGGTCTGAGCTTTCTAGATTTATTGCTGAGTGACAATAGAGTACCCAGTGCTGGTGATTTGTTGTAGGAGAATCAAGACATTATGAGAGCACTCAGGGAGAATATTTAGAAAGCTCAAAATCAGCAAAAGCAATATGTTGATCAGAGGCGAGTGGAGTGATCTTTCGAGATCGATGATTTGGTGTATTTGATGCTCCAGCCTTATAGGCAGTCCACCCTTCGTAAGAAGGGTGCCGAGAAAATTAAGCCACGATACTATGGGCATTTCAAGGTTGTCAGACGTGTCAGTGAAGTGGTTTATGAGTTAGATCTTCTAGTGGACAGTAAGGTTCACAATGTGTTCCATGTGTCACGCCTCAAAAAGGCATTGGGACAATAGGTGACTCCTTCTATTGATTTACCACCCTTGGATGATGAGGGGAAATTGATTTTGATACCTGAGGCCATTTTGGATTCTAGAGAGCGTCATCTTCGGAGGCGGGTTATCAGGGAATACTTGGTAAAGTGGAAAGATCTATCGACAAAGGATCTACTTGGGAGAGTGACAGTATTCTTCAGTATCCAGCTTTGAGTTTGCTTGTGGGCAAGAAAATTCGAGGAGGGCGGACTATGATGTCCCCACTCTAGTCAGTTCTCGGGAATAGTGTGTTAGCCTTTTCTTGGACCCTCGTGGGCTAGTTGGATTGGTTAGAGGGTCAGTGGTGTTTTCTGGAGGAGTTGATCGTTCTCATTTTTAGAGCTCACGACACAAAATTCTATGGAGATTTGAGGAAGTTATGCTTATTTAAGTGATTTAAGTTATTAATTAACTTATCATTATTTTATAAAGTCAAATTGACTTTATCATTTTTATATCACTTAAATATTCATAAAAAGGGTGATTTAAAATTAAATCACTTAATCATTTAAGTGGGTGCCAAATATTAAGTTCTTAACTATTGAAAATGACTTAATATTATTTTAAAAGATTTAAATGATGAAAAAAGGCATATCTTCTTGGAAATGCGTGCCTTTTTGGTATAAAGGCATTTTTGGCAATGAGAACATCATTCATTGATTATTTCGACTTTGCCTTGGGTTTTCTCATGTGCTTTCACCTGTGATCAGTGTTTTGAGCAATCTTCCATTGGAGAATGATATCTCTTCAATGTTGAGCACTTTTGAGATTGTGAGAGACCAGTCGAATTTGTGCACATTGTGAGAGCTTCATACAGAGGTTCTACATGCTTCAATCAAAGTTTTATTATTCAGTATTCAGTTGTTGGCAATAAGGAAGAGGGTTACTTCATCCAGAGTCTTCATCTCCAACAGATTTGTAGCTCCAGCCTTGTTCCTTCAGAGTCTTCATTGGGCCGTACCATTTGCATTGGGATTTGTGCCTCTTTGGAGAAGGTCGTGTGAAGCTAGAGACTAGGGTGCTTTCCTTTTGGCTCCTGTTTGAGCTTCATCATGGGCGGCTATCACTATTACCACATTGTATCTTGTTTCTGAGTGGGAGAAATCAGTTCTGGAGGTTAGGCGTCCATTTATGCCAGTTTTCACCATTCTTGGCTGGCGAGTTGGCTTACTTTTTTATATAAAAAATCTAGAAATATTCTGGTATGTTTAGAACTTGTGATCTATTGGTTATTGTTAAATAATACCTTCTGCATTTACATTATGTAGAAATTAGCTCTGTTTTTTAGTTTATGAGATTTTATATGATGCGCCCCTTCTCTTCTATCTATAAACTTTCTCTCTAAAAAACAAATAAAATACATTAAGACTTAAGAAATATTGGGGTTTGAGTTGAGAGCCAATAGGGCTCTTCACAAACAGATTTTGATGAGACTTTATCAGAAAAGGATGCACAAGAGGAGATACCTTCAGAGAAAACTGAGCATGTGTTAACAGAGGAAGACCAGTGGGCGTTGTTTGAAGAATTAAAAAAGGCTTCAGATGTGAAGGCACATGCAGACGCTATAGAAAAATAAAAGGAAATAGATACTAAGGCACAAGATGATGCATTACTTCAATAACAACAATTGGAGACTAAGCAAAGAGTCAATGAAGTAATAAAGCAACATAAGCAAAAGGAGCATGAGCTCAAGACAAAGGAAGAAAATGACAAGCTAGAGATGGTGCAGAAGATCCATGAGCTAGAAAAGGAAAAGGCTAAACAGAGGAGAGAAAGAGAAGCCCATGAGGCCAAATTGAAACTAATTGAAGAGGCCTACAAGAAAAAGGAGGAAACAGAACTCCTGCAAAAGGAGAAAGATGTTGAGGAGCTAGCCAAGCAACAAGAAAAGGAAAAGGAGGCCTCAAATAGACTCAAGGTTTTGGAAGAAGAAATAAACAAGCTACTTGAGGATAAGAGGTTGGAAGAAGAAATATTGGAAAAGTAACAAGAGAATAAGAGGATGCAAGAGCAAAAGGACAAGGAAGAAGTTGAAAAGATTGCACAAGAAAATATAGAGGGAGAACAAAAAAATGTACAAGAGGTTGATTCTCAACCTAGGGTTAATATACTACAACCATTATCCTTTACAACTGCTACCTCCTCTTCTACTGTAATGGCCACTAATCCAAGTGCTCCTACCTGGTTGAAGCTTGATCTTCAGAAGAGACCAATAACACCCTCACAACCTCTTAATTGGGATGACATGATGAAAGAAATTGGAAAGGAGAGACCCAAGAAGGAGGCTAGGATTCTACATTTCACAAGGCTAATTGAGGTAGGTGAAATTATTGCATAATATGCAATACTAGTAGTGGATAAGGATGTGTGAGATATGCAGGTCACTAATTATCAATTAGGCATTGTCAATTTGGGAAGGCCTACAAGAAATCAGCAGATGAACCTGATTGATGTTGTAGCATCATCCACTAAGTCAAGATTAATGAAGGACAAGCAGAGAAAGGATGAGCTCAAAGCTCAATTGGATCATCTACACACCTTTTTGAAGGATATTTCTGCTCCTAGGTCACAACTTGTTGCCTTAGAGACACCAGTGTTGCTTAGTAAAAGAGAGGTGGATGATCTGGTACAAGTAAATGATAAGGTTGAGATGATGGACAGGTGGACGAATAAGCTTAATTAGGAGGTAGGCGAGGTGCTGGTAAGTAGTTTTGAGATTCAAAAGATGGCATTAGAGATAATTGAAGAGATGAAGCACCATGCTAAAACATTGGAACAACAAGAGGAAGAATATAGAGGATATGTTCAAAAAATAAAGAACATCAATAAATTGCCAAAGTCTACTTTGCTTGAGCAGTCAATTCTTGAAGAGGACAACACAAATTTCTTGGAAAAGGCCTCTAGCATAATCCGGTTGAGATCTGATTTCATATATAAGCATAGGAATGAGGTTCAAGATGCTAGTAAGGATTTAAATGAACAACTTGATGAACTAGAAGTTGTTGTAGTTGTTCTAGTTAATGTCGATATACTTGTTAAAGAGGGCCTGCCTCTAAGTCAATTAAAGGAGAAATGGGATAATAGATTTCAAGAAATTATGCAAAAAGAGGATGATGGAGAGGATCTACTATTGGATAGATTGATGGATGTCAGGGAAGGAGTGAAGTCTACGAGAAAGGAGTTGACTAAGCTGAAAGACATGAAGGATTTTTCTTCCGCAGAACTGAAGAGAATTCAATTTGAGGACAGCTGGGTTGATGGGCCGGATGTGGATATTCTTCAATAGGTATTCTCTAGTTATGATGAATACATTTTGGAGCAAACTACGCAAGGATGAGTGGCAGTCTTTTGGGCGCATGACTTCTTCCTCTTTTCTTTTATTCTCTCTTGTAATTAATGTTGGAGATGGAGATCAACCGATATGAGTTTCCAAGAAAGTTTCAGTTCCTAAAATTGTGGATCTCAATTTTGATTGAGAGTATTTTATGCTTTGGACGTTTATATATACTTTTGGGGTACCATATTGTAAGGGTCGACTGATGAGAATAAGATTAGCCACTTGATAGTAGGAGATAGAAGTTTTATAGCTTTGCAAAGACACTTTGTTATTATTAGTTGCAGTTGAATACAAATAGGATTTTTCACAATTATTATGTTGGAATTGAGTTTACTAGATGAGGTTAATGAATCATAATCTGTCTGTATGTCGGTGAGTTTGTTGAAGCATAAGTGTTTCTTATTTGATGAGAATCAATAGAAGGAACCAAATTTAAAGATTATTTCATTAAATTATCTATGGATTGAATTGTTGAATGTCTATTGATCTATGATTTTAGCAACGAATGAGAGTTTGTTCTTTTTGAATCTTTAAAGTATTTATGATGTGTGATTGTGATGGTTAAACTAAGCACCATAAATGCATGTAATAGGATGGATTGTTCTGTAAATTGCATCTTGTTATGGTTTTCTTGATCTATTGGAGGAAAATTCATTGTTGAAAATATATGTCTAGATATTAGATAATTTGTATTCATGTTTCACTGATGTATGCCCTAATCTATCTTTTTCTTTTTATTTAAAACCCCCTTTTCGTTAAGTATAGATTGATGAATCCATAATTGCTTGCATTTCTTATTACCAGAAAAAGGCCCTTTGAATATTATAGTTGCATGGACCAATCGAGTGACACCAGACAGTTGAGAACCAACTACCAGGACCTTGGGAGTTAGGCTACTATATGTTGTCTTTCTTTTTCAGGAGAAATAGAGTAGAGATATTCTGTTTAATGTTGTTTGTGTCATTTTCACCATCAACACTTTCATTGCAATAAGTTTGGACACAATGAATCAAAAAGTTAAAGTAAACATGTTGAAATGAAAAAATGCTCATAATATTGTTGAAGATAAAAAAAATTGTTCATTTCTTGCTTCAATACAAATGCAAGTGAGAATAATGCATGGTACATTGATTTTGAATGTTTTCACATATGACATCTAATGAAAATATTTAATAAATTTTGACAAGAAGTATACAAAGATAGTAGCATTATGAGATAATTAGTTTCATAGAACAAAAGGTAATCAAAGGATTGTCCAATGTTTTCATTACAATACGTTTGGATACTATGAATCAAAATGAATTAAATGAGTTGAAATAAAAAAAGAATGTTCATAATATTATTGAGGATAAATAAAAACTATTAATTTCCTATTTTAGTATAAATACAAGGATAGTGTATATTAAAATTTTTTTTGTATGGTATTTTCATAGGCCATCTAATGAAAATGTGTTCATCAATTTAGATGAGAAGCATAATAACACAATAGTATTGGGAGAATAAATATTATGAAACCAAAAGTAAATGTATTATTGTAATGATAGTTGAAAATGGTGATATAAAACATATTAATAAAACTCTATTGGTTCTACCACTTAAAAATAATTTGTTATCGATTGGGAGAATGTTAGAACAAAATTATGTGTTTTCTTTTTTATGTCAGATGTGTGCATAATCAAAGAAAAATAAAAAAAATGGAATGTAGTTATAAGAGAAAAGATTATACGTGATAAGATTTTTTCTCTTTATTTCACCCAAGGAAACTAGGTAATGAATACTAGTGAAATGAATTGAAGTATAATCTAGCACTAACGACATGGGCATCTTAGTTTTAATATTTTACGTTACTCAACAAAATAAGAATGGTTGAAGGATTACATTTTATTGAAAATATAAAAGAAATGTGTGAACAATGTATTGTTGGTAAACAATATAGAGTTAGCTTTCTTGTTTGCAAATTTAAAAGAGCCCAACAATATCATAATTCATACTGATTTGTGTGGTCCCATGGAAGTATATATATATATTGTTGCAAGTATGAGAATTTGGTGTTGTCATTGATGTCAACAAGCTTGTGTTGTCATTGGTGTCAATTGTATGAGAAGAAGATCATTGCAAAATCATGTGTTGTCTTTGTTGTTGCATTGATGATGCTTTGATTAGTTGCATTATGTTGCCATTAGTAAGCCACTGGTTTCAACCTCTAGTGTTGCTATGGATGTGTGGTCAATTTTCTAGGTTGTAGTTGGTTCTAGAAGTACTAAAGATGATGAGCATGTGTCTTTGGAGCTTGATTTCCAGTGCTTTTTAGAAAATTTGATAAAAAGAGGAAACAAAGAGTTGTAGTGTGTTCTAGGTTAAAGAGTAGGGTTTTCGTGTTGCTCCACATTTCTTCTAGGTTGAATATTTGCTTATGCATTTCAGATATGTTTATTAGAGGTGTTGTATCCAGATTTTCGTGTGATAGATCACAGTACATAAGAAGTTGTGTTCACCAATGTGTGAACTATGTATTACAAAGGTGTTTGGGAGAAATGTTTTTTCTTTGCATTTCTCTGTAGTTTGGTTTTAGGTCTTGTGGATCTAAAGGTGTGTTGATAGTGTTGGTATCTTTCTTTAGTTTAAGTTGTTTGAGGTTTGGTGCTTTGAAAGTCAGTTTCTTACGTTACAGTGTATGGAAAAGTTGTTTGAGTGTACTGAGTGTGTACATTCCTCAGGTGAAAATTTTGGTGAAAAATTTTGTTGGATTTCAAGGCATTTGTGGAATATTTCATATTGTGTTCAAGTGATATTTTTTGTTTGAGAGTTGTTGTTGGATCAAAGGAAGTGTGTACTTAAATTTTTAATGATGTTTAAACATGGGTAATGGTCGACCTTAGTGTTTACACTAGTTGTGGTGGATGTTTATTGTTTGTAGAAGTGTGTTAGAGCATGGAATTATAGATTTGGGCCCTAGATAAGGAGTGGTTTGGTCCACCTTCACTTCTATCTACCATGGAAGTGTTTTGGTGTCGACCTAATTTAAGTTTGCACAGTTGAGGTGCATAACCGACCTTGGAGAATGGTTTCAAGGTTGAAGATGATATAAATATGAGTTGAGTTGTTGAGGGCTGTGAAGAGATATGAGTATGATGCGAATGATGTGTTTTGAAAAGTGTTAGAGTGAAAATTTGGGAAGTGAAGTGCAAGCTTTCATATGTTATATTGCTTGATACAGTGAGAAAAAGGTGTATACAATTATTCAAAGAGATTGTGAAGGTGTGAGAGATGTTGTGGTGGATTTATTTGTTGCATTGAGATAGATTCCTCAATGTAACACTCTTCTCTATCATCTTTTCTATTTTGACAGTGAGTCGTTCTTTCTCTTGGGAAGTGAGCCCTATTATATTCAGTGTTGATATTACTTTATATTGTGAGCTAATCCTCATCGTGGTTTTTCCCATCTTTGGTTTTCCATGTAAATCTGGTGTTCTCATGGTGTTAGTTAAGTTTTAGTTTCTGCTAATTACTTTTCATGTTGAATTATTATAATAGTTTAAGGGTTAACTGAATGAATGTGGATCTGAATGTTTATGAAGGTTTTGAAGTTTTAAGGTACAATTGATTCACCCCTCCTCTCAGTTGTCTTGTGTATTCAACATTATATATATATATATAACTTGGCTTCAAAAATCATTTGTTTAGAAAGTTTGTAAAATTAAAGAGGTTGGTTGAAAAATTGAGTGATAACTACATCAATGTAATCAAGTTAGATAATGAAGATGAGTACAAGTACAATCATTTATTTTTTTTGCAAAAATTGTGGAATCAAGAGTGTTCACTTCTTCCTGCACCCCACAAAAAATGGAGTTGATGAAAGAAATAATAAGATCATTTTTGAGATGGAAATGAGTGTGAGGAAAAGAAAAGACTTGAATAAGAGTCTTTGGACAAAAATAGTGTATACAACAATAAATCTTCTAAATAAGAATCCTAAAAAAGTAATCAAAGGAATGACTCCTAAACATGCATGGTTAAAATGAAAAAATAATAATAATAATTAAGGATGTTTGAATGTGTTGTTTACACACCTTCTAAAAGAAAAAGGGTCTAAGTTATATAATAAAAGTTTAAAATATATTTTCATTGGGAAAGGGTAAAAAAAAAAAGCATACAAGTTGTATGATCCAATAAGAACTTGGCGATAAATAGAGATGCATATTTAATGAAGTAGAATATACTAATAAAAATGAAAAATAAGGGAAAATCAAATCATGAATGATGTGGTTGAAGAACCCAAATCCATAAGTGAAATCTAATAAAAATATTAAAAGTATCAAAATACATAAAATATGTTGAATGCATAAGACAACTGAGAGGGAGGGGGTGAATCAATTATACCTCAAAACCTCACAAACATTCAAATCCACATTAATCCTTGATTAACCCTTAATCTATTAGAATGATTTATCATAAAATCAAATAACATAAATAAAACCAAATCAACACCATACACAAGGAAACACTAGATTTATGTGGAAAACCCAAGATGGGAAAAACCACAGTGAGGATTAATTCACAATATAAAGTAATATCAACATCGAATATAATAGGGTTTACTGCCCAAAAGAAAGAAAGGCTCACTACCAAAAAAGAAAAGAAGATAGAGAAGAGTGTTACAATGAGAAGTCCATCTGAAATCAACACAAAAATCTACCACAACATCACTAACATTTTCACAATCTTTCTGAAGAATTGTAGACACCTTCTCATTGCATTCAGTAATCTAACACATGAAAGATTGCATTGCAATGTACAAATTCACACCCTATAACTCCACACTTCACATAATTTGCATCATACTCATCTATCTTATCATCCCTCAACAACGCAACTCATATTTATACCATCTTCAACATTGAACACATTCTCCAAGGTTGGCTATGCACCTCAACCGTACAAATTCAAATTAGGTCGGTACCAAAACATTCCTGCAGTGGAAATGAATGAAGGAGGACCACAACACACCTTAGATATGACCTAAATCCACTCATACATGCCATACCACACTTCCAAAAACACAAAAGCAACTTTGCAATTAGTGTAAACACCTAAGGTCAGCCGAACCTATGTTAACACCATTAACACTTAAGTAAACGCTTCTTCAAATACAAATACAACTCAAAAAAACCACACAACACTTTAAAACCATCTAGAATATTCCACAAACACCTTGGAAACCAAAAAATTCCTTCACAACAACTTTCACTTGAAGAATGTACACACCTAGTACACTCAAATAACTCTGACATACACTACAACTAGAGGAACTGAATTTCAAAGCACCAAACCATGAAAAAATTCATCTAAAAAATGATACACACACTATTAGCACTCTTCCAGATCCGCAAGACCTAAAACCACTTTGTAGAGAAATTTGGAGCAAGAACATTTCTCCCAGACACCTCTGTAATACATAGTTCACACACTAGTGAAAACACCTTCCTCTGTGCAACGATCCAATACACCAAATTCTACATACAACACCTTTGAAAATATTCAATCAACATATTTGAACCGCATAAGTAGATCTTCAACCTATAATAAATGTGGATCCAAATCAGAATGCTACTCTAAAACACAGAATACCACTGCAACACACTGTTTCATTTTTTTATTCAATTTTCTCAAAAGCACTTGGAAACCAAGAACCAAAGACATGCCATCAAAATATTTAGTACTTCCTCATCACCATCAAGCCAACCACAACATAGCAACTCAACCATGCATCCATAGATAAAAGATTTGAAAAGAAACACTAGTAATGCCAACATAATGCAACGAATCAAAGCATCATTAGGGATAACACCAACTGGAAATCCTTGCAAAATTCTCCTTCTCATATAGTTGACATTAATGAAAAAACCAAATCTTGTTGGCATCAATGAAAACACCAACTACACATACTTGCAACAATCTCCCTCTTTGTCATTGATGGCAACACATAATGTGAAAAAACATCAACAACACAATAAATTTGATCATCAATGCTCTGCTCCATACCAACTCATTATTTTTTTTCTTTGCTTTCTCCCCCTTACATAATTAACTCATTACTTTCTTTCTCCCTTGAACATTTTTTCACATTTATCTTTCTCCCCCTTTGATATCAATGCCAAAGGACAAAATATTTGCATCTCCCATTCTGCCCCTTTGACATTAATCATATTGTTTACCATTGCTTTGAAACATCCTTTCCTTTACTACTTTGCATACTCCCCCTTAGGAGCAGACACCAAACTGCATCAATCAACAACCAATAATGCCACTACCTACTCCCTCTGAGAGGTAGCCACCAACATCAGTCCAAACCAAGGAATGAATCTTGAGATCCAATGGAATAAGCATCTCCTTATGCATCCAGTTCAAAGAAGGAAGGGAAATAACCCCCAAATTCTCCTAGAGATACTCAAAAGTATCCTTAGGAAGAGCCTTAGTAAATATATCAACAACCTGATCCTTTGTAGGCACACATTCAATCTTCACTTCATTTTCTACAACCTTCTCTCTCAAAAAGTGATATCGGATTAAGATATGCTTTTTCCTTGAATGCATTATCGAATTCTTTGAAATATTGAGAACACTTGTATTGTCACAAAAGATAAAAATTGGTTCATCATATACCATTCTGATATCCTTTAAAGTTTTCCTCATCCACAACACTTTTGTGCAACAAGATGTTGCTGCAATATATTATATCTCTGCAGTAGATAAAGATACATAATCTTGTTTCTTACTTAGCCATGACACCAATCTACATCCAAGAAATAATGCACCACCACTTGTAATTTTCCCATCATCTACACAACTGACCCAATCTGCATCTTTGTAAGAATTCAAAGTAAAGTCAATATCCTTTGGATACCACAAGCCATGATCTATAGTGCCCTTCAAGTATTTGAATATCCTCTTCACTGCTGCAACATGCAACTCTCTAGGATCTTCTTGAAATCTAGCATGCTATCCAGTCTAGTAGCAGTTAGATATAGGAGTCCTCCAATCATTGATCTATACTTCTCTGATCAACCTTAGGAGATTCATCATTCTTGCTCAGCTTGCAACTAGTATCCATAGGGGTACATGTTGGTTTAGAATATTCCATTTTAAACTTCTTCAACATTTCCTTGACATACTTTGATTGTGAAATGAAAACAAATTTATTTGTCTAATTGATTTGTAGCCCAAGGAAGAAATTCATCTCCCCAAACATTGACATTTCAAACTCTTTTTGCATCTCTTCTACAAATTTCTTACACATAGCTTCATTTCCTCCAAAAATTATGTCATCAACATATATAACCACAATCAAGATTTGATATTTTTCAACTTTGAAGTAAAGATTACTATCTGTGGTACCTTTATTGAATCCTTTTTGTAATAAGTACCTATCCAAACTTTCATACCAAGATCTGGGAGCTTGCTTCAATCCATATAATGCCTTCTTCAATATGCAAACCATATCCGATTTATCTGATAACTAAAATCCTTTTGGTTGTTTTATGTATACTTCTTCCAATTCACCATTCAAGAATGAAGAATTCACATCCATTTGATATACTTTGAAGTTTTTATGTTTTTAAAAAGCCAAAAAAATTCTGAGAGCTTCCATTCTTGCCATCGGAGAAAATGCCTCCTCAAAGTCTATTCTTTCTACTTGTGAGTAGCCTTTACATACAAGCCTTGTGTTGTTTCTTACAACTTCTCCACTCTCATTTAGTTTGTTCATGAATACCCATTTATCTCCAATCACATTCATGTTAGTTGGTCTTGGGACAAGCTCTCAAGTCTGATTCTTCTCAATCTACATTAGTTCATCTTCCATAGCCTTGATCCAAACTCATCCTTGCTGGTGTATGGGCACCATGGTCATTCTGCTTAATTGATGCATTTAGGTGTCTAGGTTGATGATTTGTGTGTTTTGTCACTTATTTGGTGTAATAAGGTCGAATGAAGACCATTTGCAATATATTTTTGTCATGTAGGGTCATTTTAATGTGTTTGGTGAAAGTTGTCAAAAAGTGTAAAAGTTGCCTTGCAACTTGTCAATTTTGCTTGTAAGTGGAAGGTGAATAGTCACCTGGGATAATCTTGTTTGAAACCATTGGGTTTTAGTTGAAATATTTTTATTTGGCCTCACAAACTTCGAGGCAACATTATTGAAGCATTTGGAGGACAAAGAATAGGAAACGACTATTTTTCTGCATTTTTGTGAATTTTCTGAAGCTTTCTTGTTCTGTACGGCCCCATACAGTTGTGTCATGAACTAAAATTCATGTGAGGATTTTCTACAATGAATAAAATTTCGTTTGAACATGGTGTGCTTGATTTTAATTAGGAAATAATCTTGTTTGAGGCATTTTATTGCAGATCGCTTGCCCTCATTTCAAGGGTTTGTGGCCAAGAAATTTAAATCATAGTCCATTCCACCATTGTATTCTGGCCAAACTTAGTGGAATGGATTATTTTGGTTTGTTTTCAATGTTTTTGTTGTCTTTTGGAGCAAGGGATGGAGTTAGAAGGGTTTTAGTCTGAGCCCTAGCCTAACACCTTCATGTGTTAGGCTTAGGTAGAATAGTGATATTATAGGACAGCAATTTGTAAGTGTTGGTTTAAGATGAAATCTGTGGAATGGGACCCTATATGACATGTCAAGACCATTGGAGAACAGTTTTAGTGTTTGGAGATTGAATTCTTGGTGGATGTTTTGTAAAAGAGGCCTAATTTGGCCTTATTCTAACGTAAAAGGTCAAGATGGATGACTTTGTTCCAAAACAACCTATGTCACTAGTGAGATATGTTAGAATGGAGCCTAATGGGTATCTGGAAAGGTCTTTTCTTCATGAAGATATGAACTTCTCTAAAAGATATGCTTGAAGACATAGTTTTGGAGACTTAGAAGGGAAAACAATTGAGTTTATGCAAACCACCATTGTTGGGGTCTTGAGGCTTAAGTGGTGATTGAATTGTGTTGTATTTTGTTAATTGAATCTATTCCACCCCTTCTCTACATCACTTGCATGCTTCAATCAATTTTTTGGTTCAACTTTCGAAAGTAAACACATATGTACCTATTCTTCAATAGCTTTCCTTCTTGTTAGTACACCTTTGCTCTTATCACCAATAATTTTTTCTTCTGAATGATTCTTTTGCAAATACTTAGGAGTTTTAGGAACCTTTTTCAGAGCTTCTTCCTTTTTAATATGCATTTCTTTTACCTTATATTTTTATTCTTCTCGACAAGAAGACACATTTGATTCATATCCATATATTACCATTGAATTATTTTTTAGATCTTCATCAACCTTGAAACTTGCACTCTCATCAATATTTCTTAGCCTCTTGTTGTGGCACTGGTAAGATTTACTTTTAGTAGAATATCCAAGGAAGATACCTTCATCCGATCTTGCATCAAAATTTCCTAAGTTTTCTTCATCTCTTATGATATAGCATTTGCTTCCAAACACTTTGAATTATTTGACAGTAGGAATCATTCCATACCATAGCTCATAAGGATTCTTTGTGTTGTTTGCTATTGCTTGCACTCTGTTAAGTATATAAACAATAGTATGAATTGCTTCTCTCTAGTAGACTTTTGATAGATTTGATTCTTTCTTCATTGTCCTTGCAACTTCTTGAATAGTCCTGTTCTTTTTTTCAACCACTCGATTTTACTGAGGAGTCTTAGGTCTAGTGTAGACATAGAAAATATACCATTCAATCCGACACACTGGATCTTGATTTACTAACACCATTTCATCTTGAATCATCTCCTTTTCTAGTCATTTAATCGAATAATCTGTATTTGATTAAATTCATCACTCTTCATTTCTTAATTAAATAAATCAATTTTATTTAATTAATTTGTAATCCCCCTTTTAATTAAATAAATCATTTTAGTTAATTAATCCCTAAAGTCATCTCATTTAAATTAAATAAATATTTATTTGGTTTAAATCCAACATCCTCCTCCTTTAATTAAATAAATCAATCTTTATTTAATTAAATCTAAAATCATTATTATCTCAACTTTGATTTATTTAAATCCTAAAATCTAAGTCAAAATGGTCAAATCAGCTAATCCCCCTCTTAATTAATCAAATCATGATTAATGCTAATCCTAATCACTCCAATCCTCTAGATCTTGCAACTTGCACGATAAATCAATTTATTTGATTTATTAATTCATCAATTTCCATTCAAAAGGGCATCTTTTGTGGAATATTCCTCCAATTCAAAAATCCCTCCAAAAGGGGATGGGTACTTCCAACAAGGCATTTAAGGCCTCTTACATGTCCTTGGCCTTGAGCCAAGTGACATTAACTCCATTTCCTTCTCCCTCCAACATGTCACATTCAAATTTCAAATTTGAATCTGATAGCATTTATCATGCACATTGACCAACATGTGCACAACCTTCAACCATTCACATCTTGAAAAGTGACACTTGGTCATTGGATGTTGAATTATCTCACATTGATCAATTCCACTCTCTCTTCCATTTTGGAAATCTATAAATGAGAGACTCTTCCTCTCATTCTAACATCCACAATTTGAGTAAACTTACTATACTCAACTTCATCCTCATCCACAATTTGAGAGCAAAGTTACTCTCTTCACATTGAGAGCTAATTTTGTCCATTTCATATCAAGTGTTCATCATGTTTATGATTTCATAGCTAGGTTATGTCAAAATTACATCAAGAAGCTTCAATCATCATCAAATCATTACCAATCTTACAAAGGAGTTGGGAAAGGGCCAATTTCGACACACCAATTGGCATCAATTCCTCCATGGGATCAAGAGTTTTCTTGCTTAATTAGGATTTCATTTCTTTTTATGTTTTTTTTCTTCATTTTCCTATTTTGAACATTGTAAATGGATTTCATGGGGAATCCTTGTTTTATCTTTCATATGAACCTAACTATGTGTTTGTTTGTTGTGTTTGTGCAGGAATTGGATTCGGGTTCACAGGTAGATAAATGCCTCTTTATTCCATGATTCTCATATAAGATATTGAACTCATTGGAGGTGAACTCTCCACCTCTGTCAGACCTCAAACATTTGATTTTCATATCCATTTCATTCTCAACCATAACTTTGAATGCTGTAAACTTATCTAGAGCTTTTGATTTTTCTTTGAGAAAACTAACCCATGTCATTGTAGAATAATCATCAATCAATAGCATGGAATACCTGTTGCCTTGAAGACTTCTTACTCTGGTAGGACCACATAGATGTATATGTACCAATTCCAACAGTCTGGTAGAAGATTACTTGACTTTGAAGCTTCTTCTTTATTTTTTTCCAACTTGACATTCCTTATAGATAACATTGATAGGATTTGTAATCTTTGGCAGATCTCTCACATCTTGAATTGAACTTATTATCACTAGGATATAAAAATTGATGTGACATATTATTTTATGCCATAACCAACTCTCATTGATCTGATTCATGAAACGATAGCCATCAACACCTTTGAGCTCATACACATTTCCATCTATCCTTCTTCCAGCAACAATCACAGTTTCAAAGAATTTTCTGATCTCACAACCATCATCCTGAAACATAAGAGTGTATCCTTTGCTGCACATTTGTCCAACACTTAAGAGGTTATGTCTTAAAACATTAACATAAAGAACATAATCAGTGTTATGCTTGCCATCAAAATTGATTGAACTTTTTTCACATATCTTAGTAGATGTATCATCACCAAATCTAACAAGTCCTCCTTCATATTTTTCAAGCTTAACAAACTTACTCTTATCATCGGTCATATGATTAGAGCATCCACAATGAATGATTCAATAGTTCTTCTCCTATCTAGCATGAAAAGAAATCACCAAAGTCCCTTTAGTTTTAGCACTTGCTTCTGAAGCCCTTTCCTTCACACATCTCTTAGAGTTAGTAGAAATACATTCATCTTTTAAAGCCATGAACAAGAATTCACCATCCTCACCATCTCGATAATCAGATTCATCACCATATATACTTGCATCTTCTCTAACATAATAAATTTTCTTGATCATCTTACCTTTGTTCTCCCTATTTTTTTTACATTCAAAACTCTTTTTGGACATCTTGAATCATAATGACCTATCTTTCCACAACTAAAATATTTAAAAGGAAACTTACCTCTAGACTTTCTAGTACCCTTTTTCATTCTCCTTACAAATTTAGCTTCCACATCATCCAAATCCTCTTGATCTGATTCCACTGTCTTCTCTGATTTGCTAGCCTTAAAAACAATCTCAAATTTTTCACTAGTTCCAAATTATCTCATCTCAAAAGTAGTTAAAGAACCATACAATTGATCTCTAGTATATTGGTTCAAATTTTAGGAAGAGTTTTGAGTACCTTCTTCATCACTTCTTCTTTTAGTTCTCCACCAAGACCTCTAATTCCATTTACAACTTCATCCACCTTCTACAAGTAGCTTGTGATGTTTTCATCTTTAGACATTCGCAAGGTCTCAAACATGATCTTCAAATTCTGCATCTTAGCTTGCTTGATCTTATCATCTCCTTCATAAATGCTTTCTAACTTTACCCAAATTTCTCTAGCACTTTTCAGATTCATAACTTTCACCAATTCAAAATTAGCAAGATCACTTAAGAGAGCGTACCTTGATTTACCATTATTTTCATAGGCCTTGATCTCATCATCAATGCTCAAACCATTTACAGGAATAGTGTATACTCTCTCAATAGACCTCCAGATTTCAAATCTAAGAGAAACTTGAAAACCTTCCATCCTTGTCTTCTAGAATGCATAATCTGATCCATCGAACATAGGAACATATTTCTTGTGCGCCATCCAAGATCTACCTCAAGCGGTTAAGTTTTCTTCCAAGGAACCTCGCTATAATACCAATTGTTGAATGCACAAGACAATTGAGAAGGGGGATGAATCATTTGTACCTCAAAACCTCACAAAAATTCATATCCACATTAATCCAATTAACCCTTAGCCTATTAGAATGATTTATCATGAAAGAAAATAATAGAAACAAAACCAAATCAACACCATACACAAGGAAACACTAGATTTACGTGAAAAATCCAAGATGGGAAAAACCATGGTGAGGATTAACTCACAATATAAAGTAATATCAACACCAAATACAATAGGGTTCACTATCGGAGGGCTCACTATCCAAAATAAAGAAAGGCTCACTTCCATAATAGAAAATAAGATATAGAAGAGTGTTACAATGAGAAATCCATCTCAATGCAACGAAAAATTCCACCACAACATCACTAACACCGTCATAGTCTTTTTGAAGAACTGTAAACACCTTCTGCTTACTGCATTCAGTAATCTAACACATGAAAGTTCACACTACACTACACAAATTCACACCTTACAACTTTGCACTTTGTATCATTCACATCATACTCATCTATCTTATCATCCCTCAACAAATCAACTCATATTTATACCATCTTCAACCTTGAGCACATTCTCCAAGGTCGTATATGCACCTCAACCATGCAAATTTAAATTAGGTTGGCACCAAAACATTCCCACGGTGGAAAGGAATGAAGGCATAACATGACACACCTTAGCTAGGACGTAAATCCACTCAAAAACACCAAGCCACACTTCCACAAACACCAAAACAACTTCACAATTAGTGGAAACACCCAAGGTCAGTCAAACCTATGTTAACACCATTAACACTTAAGTACACACTTCCTCAAATCCAAAGATGATGCACAAACACCACATAACACTTTAACACCATATAGAATATTCCACAACCACCCTAGAAACCAAAAATTTCCTTCGTAACAACTTTCACTTGAAGAATGCACACACCTAGTACACTCAAATAACTTTTCCATACACTACAACTCAAGAAAGTTACTTTTTCAAGCACCTAGTACACTCAAATAAATTTTCCTTCCTTTGTGTGACAATCCAACACACAAAATTCTAGATACAACACCTTTGGACATCTTTGATCAACATATCTAAACCGCACAATCATATCTTCAACCTAGAAGAAATGTGGAGCCAAACCAGAATGCTACTCTATAACATAGAATACCACTGCAACACATTGTTTCCTCTTTTTATTCATTTTTGTCAAAAGCACTTGGAAGCCAAGCACCAAAGACATCATCAAAATCTTTAGTACTTCCTCATCACCATCAAACCAACTGCAACATAGCAACTCAACCATACATCCTTAGATATAATCTTATCAAAGAAACATTAGAGGTTGACACCAGTAACTTACTAATGACAACATAATGCAACTAATCAAAGCATCATCAGGGACAACACTAACTCAACACCAACTGCACATACTTGCAAGAAACTTCTTCTCATACAGTTGACATTAATGACAACACCAAAGCTTGTTGACATCAATGAAAACACCAAATGCACATACTTGCAACAAAAGAATCATCCATAAACTCTTATATTGGACTCAATTTTTGAGAAAAAAGACTAAGTCACAAACAAAAGTGAATTATGTTCGTAAAAATTCATAAGAAATAAGAGCCAAAAACCTTGGAACATGCTCAAGAAAAAGAACAATAACTAGAAATAATGAATAGTGAGCTAAAAATAATTGAAAATAATAACATATGGGTTTTGGTTCAATTATCTCTTGGTAAGGAAGTTGGTGCAAGGTAGGTGTATAAAACTAAATACAAATCTAATGGAAGCATTGATAAGTATAAGTCTGGATTGTTAGCCAAAAGGTACACTCAACAAAAAGATATTGATTATGCTAAAACATTTTCTTATGTAGCACAAATGGATATTGTTAGACTAGTATTGAATTTGGTAGCTTAGAATGGTTGGACAATTTATCAAATGGATTCCAAGAGTGTTTTTTGAATGGTTATATTGATAAAAAGGTTTATCTAACACAAGGGTATGTGCAGGATCATCATGGAAAAAACAGGCCCTTAAGTGGCAATAAATTCAGAAAAATAAGAGTTATGCAACTTGACGTAAAAATTTGAATAAGTTATCTATATTATTTCAAAAATATGTAAGAATAGAATCTGTAGAAAATTGAATTTAGTTTCTAACTAGGCTCATTTAAAAAATAAAAAAATCTATTTGGTGAAAATTTGAAATTTCAATGTAGTAGTACTTAAATTTTAGGGTAAAAATAAGAAGCAGGTGTCTGTCTAACCACCTTAACCACAATAAAATGATAATATTTTTTTTTTAATATTTTAGATATAAGTAGAGGACTCATGTCTTGATGTGATGAATATTTTTTTGTAATTTTTTTCCAAGTAAATAATTAATTATGATTTTTCTATTACAACTTTTAAAAAATATAAAAACTCATATGTCTGACCACCTTAACTTGGTTAAAACATCATGAAATTCATTTTTATTTTTTTTAAGCCTATATTATGTGAAGCATAGAATGTGACGCATCTTTCAGATTCAAAAAATCTAATACGGTTTGAAAGCTATAGATGTTTTTCAATTAGCCTATCAATTAGGACTTTAGTCGTAATTCAAATAGAAAATGAATAATAATTATTTATTAAATTCAAAGTAAAACATAATTTATATAGTGGAAAGTTGAGTATCTCCTTTAAAAACCCTTTTCGTTTCATCAGTTTTGGGTAAAAAAAAGGTCGTCAGCCACATGGGTCATCATATCACTTACATATCGCCACTTTTTGGCCCATCATGATCTTCGACATACCCACAACCTAAATGTTTTGAGACACTATCTAAAAACACCATGTTTAATTTTTTTTATGATCTTAAGCAAGCACCAAGAGCATGGTATTCCAAAGTTGACTCATACCCGCATTAGAAAATTTCTACAAAGAATCAATTAGATCTCAACCTTATATCAATAACTTGGGTGGTGATATTCTTATCTTGCTAAATTTAGAGTAGCTATGATTACAAAGTTTGAATGCCAATTTTGGGATAGATGCACTATTTTCTTGGTATATAACTATGGAAAAATGAAGATGGAATATTCATCTTAACAAAATTATAGAGATTTTAGATGAAGGTTTGCAAACCAATTGCAACACCTATTGAAGTTGGTGTGAAGTTGTCAAATCTAGACGAGCCAAATCTAGTGAACCCCACTTTATATGGATAGTTGATTGGTAGATTGATCTACTTGACTGCTACCTAACCAAATATCACATATGTAGTGAGCTTGATATCCCAACTCATGTCAAAACCTAAGGAGACATTAGAGTGCAACTAGGAGGATTCTCAAATATATTAAAAGTGCATTGATTTATGGTCTCTAATTTTACCATTCAAACAACAATATATCAGTAGGATCTACAAATTCAAATCGGGGTAGGTTCCATCAATGATTGGAAGTCTACTTTGTCATACATTCAATTTTAGTTCTACAATGCTTTCTTGGAAGCCCATGGAAAAACCTACTATATCACTCTCTACAACAAAAGCCAAGTACAAAGGTATCATGTTTGCAACTTGTCAAATAGTATGGCTAAGAAAATTGTTAAGAGGATACATAGTAGATATAGAATGGACCCACCTTGTTATATTGCAATAAGTAACAAACAATCCATTGTTTCATAGCAAGATTGGGCATATTAAAATTTAACACTACATCAAAGTTGGTTCAACAAGGATTGGTTGAGATTGTCTACTACTCTACAAAAGATTAGATAGCATATATATTCATAAAGCCCCTAGCTTGTGATAGATTCCAAAAAGTTCAAGACTTGCTTATGTTCTTCCTAATGGTTATCACGAAGGAGAATGCAAGAATAATGCTCATTGATTATGCATGTTCCATTCTTTTGTTAAGATTAGTTAGTTAGTAGCTAATCATCAATTAGTCAAGAGGTTGATTCTAGCTCTTCATTCAATTTACTCTTGTGTAATTTTTTTATATAATAAACATTATCTTGTCTCACAATACACAAAAAGTTAAGGGCTTTGCTTATTTGTGTTGTCTATGATTTGCAAATCATTATTCTTATTTATTTGTATTGTTTCTCTATTAGACCATAACTATTGGAAAAAGGGCATTTGTTTGAAAGTGATGATGAAATAAGTAGATAATGGTTTTAACTATTATTTAACATTAAACACAATCAAGTAACTATCATAGAATATTATTTTACGATCTAAGAAAAAAAAGCATAGAGATTCTCATAAGCCAATGAATAGACATGAAAACAAAATTATCTTTTTAATGGGTATATAGTTATCTACCACATCTAACTAATATATGCATCAAATATATTCATCACCCTCAAATTTATATGTGCATTAGAAGTACTACTACATTCGTTAACATTGACATATTTTAATCTAAAGCAACTAGTATTGGTTATCAAAAGTACTAGCTTGGATTTGGTTTAAAAAAAACACAATTTATTTAATATACCAAACTATAGAATAGTACCTATGTCTATTGTAGTAAAATCAAATGAATTTATAAAATGACATTCTTGTTGTATATGGTAAGCAATACAAATGCATATAATAATAGATGCATTGAGACATTAAATATGGATGCTTGACACTTAAGCTAAAACTTAATCCTAGCATTACTACATACATCCACTTCTATTGTATATTAATATTGACTCTCAAATGCTTGGAGTAACAAATGAATTCAATACTTGATTCAATTATTTTTTTTATTTTTGGTAAAAATTTCCTTCATCAAATAAAAAAATAAAATTGAATTTATAGTTCATGACGAATCACAATCTTGAATCATATATTATTCATAGTAATTCAATTGAAACCCAAAGATGTTGCAAACTTTAATTAGAGACCTCTACATAATTCAAATTCCTATTTCAATTATATATTATACACAGTAATTTAATTTGAACCCAAATGTGCTGCATTCATCCTATTTAAATCTTAGCTGGGAGCTTTACACAATTCAAACTCCAATGTGAACAATAGGAAATTATAAATGCTTTTATAAGCAGTGATTTATATTGTCATAATTTGATTTTCAAAGGACTATTATAACTTACAGCGAAAAGGATCCATTTGGCAATAAAAGAAATGTTAACCATTAGTCAGCTTAACATGAACCAATCTAACTATAATTGATTACCTCATTCTTAGGAACCAATCTTTTGAAACTATTTGTGTGCTTTGTGATCTGAAACATGGTTCAGTTATTCGCATATAAGTAGACAAATAATGATGTTATTGTTTTTGATAGATTGCAGAAGCGAGATAATCATTTTAAGTGGCTTTAAATAGAACACCCATAAAGAGTGTCTTTTGGCGTGTCTGCAGAAGTCAAAGAGTTTTGGTAACTCGATTGTCATGTACGTGTAGAAAGGGCTGAATTTCATTGTTCTTCTTCCTATTTTGGTGTGAAGAAAGGAAGAGAAAGTGTATTTATCAATATATTGTGGTGGGCACTCTTGTCTGGAGATCGGGAAGCCATTTTTGGCTATTGTATGCACATTGCAATAGAATAGTCATGTTAAGAGTGTGTTGCAGGTGTAGTTAACCTACAATAACTTACATGGGAGTTTGTTGTAGCCTTGTTGGCATATTAAAACATTTATAATTAATTTTTCAATTGTGGAATGCAAAGTAAATTGCTCTCTGGGCAACATTTTTTCATCTAGGTTGGGTTTTCTCTAGTTCAAAATTGTTGGTGAAATTTTTTTGTGTTAAAATTATTATTTTTCACATTGAAAATTTAAAGTTCTTTGTATTTGTCATAGAAGTTTGACAACTATTGATTATGATAGAAAGTGTTTGTTGAGGAATTGTGAAAGTTTTTTTTGCATCAAAATCTCTTTGTTGATAGCTACACATGTGGAGTATCCACCCTAATTTATAGATCAGGTGGTTTTAGAGCAATCAAATCCTTTGGGTGCTTGCTTATTTGCTTTATTTAAGGGTTGCAAGAGTATGCCATCAACAAGGTCAAGTGGAAATGGGAATTTAGTGACTTTTGAGCCCAAAATACAGTCAAGAGAGTAGTTAAGTGAGAACAAGAATACAAAGAGATGATGAAGTAATATTTTGGATGCTAGAAGGACATGCTAGAATATATGTGTGTGAGGGAAATGTTGGTAGGATGGAAAGCATGTTTTTTTCCTTGATAGCCAAGATGGACATTGTCAAGCAACACCAAGGAAAAAATGAAACCGAGAAAGTGGGTATAGAGCAATGAGAAAATTCTCATAAAAGATAAAACTAGGCATAAAAGTATATATCCGTAAGAGTTGTTATAGAATAACTCTACACCATGCAAGATTGGTTGAAGATTATAGCCACCCCAGATCTAGGCACTTCATGAAAGCACATGAGAGATCAATATGCAAGGCTCAAGATTGCAATGGATTTCACTCCAATAGTTGTATGTTTTACATATGAGACCACCTGGTTATATAGCCAAGGTGAGACACAAGATTAAACAAGATTATGACAAGTGTCTTAATCCTATGTCATGTGACAACTTATCACAACTACTTAGGACACATGTGTTACAAGTCAAAAGATAAGACGAGATCTAATGACAACCAACACCTTCTAGAAAGATTCCTTCCTAGGATCTAAGTAAACTTAACATGTAAATAAATCCCCTAAGTCCTCTAGTAATGAATTAACTAGGTACAAGACTTTATTAACACCAACACCCCCCTTTAAGTGCAACTTAGAGAGTAGTTGATTATTATGCAAATGACACAAAGATGGGTCCTGACTACGAGGCCATGTTAAGTGCTCATGTACAAATACAAAGAAATATCTCACAAATGGAGAAAAGGGGTAAAACCTGGTGGAAAAAAATTCCTCCCCAAAAGAGATGAAAACAAAATGCTCTCATTGAAGAATGAGAAAGACAAAACCCCAAGTGAGGAAAAAGTACCCCCAATAGAGAGAAGTAGAAGAGAGACGACACAATCCCCCCCTCAATGTTGAGTCTCCTGCAATGATGGTAGAAGCTCGACATTGAATGCTGAAGATGATCCAAAAGCATCAAACAATGTTCCTCCGCTTAGGAAGAAAAAAAACCAAGATGGTATGTAGGATATGTGATGTCTCTAAAGAATGATCAAGTGTCTCCATGTCGATGTCGAAAGATGTCACACTTCAAACAGGCGTTCTAGGCCACACTGCTAAAGAAGATAATCCAAAATATCCTAGAAATGATTGTAGAACACAATCCAAAGACAAGTATACCTCCTCTAAAGACAAAGAAGCCTCCTTCAAATGCTATCCAAAAGAATCCACAGTCATATCAAACTGCAAAGAATGAACAAGAGGGTCAGAGTTTTCCCTCACAACAACTAAAGAAGGATTATCTCCATCAAAGAGAAGATGAATGCTATCAATGATGTCTCCCAATTCTGAAATGTGGGACTCACAAAACAAACCAACAATGTCTGTCAAGTACTCATCCCAAGTAGCTATCTTTGGAAGATAATGAATGTCCCGTTACACTGAATCACTAGGAACCAAATTTGTGGAATCACAAGCATCCTTAGGTACAACAATAGATGAATGAGATAGAATATCAATGCATGTCACTAGAGCCTCAAAAGATAAAACAATACCAAGATTTGAATGACCATATTGAATCTCCTCAAAAGTGTCCACACAAGATGCCTCAATATGAACATCTATTGAATCATCAGGAGAAAAATGTGAGAAGGTGTAGGTTCAAGATTGGGGATCAACCTCCCCAATTACAACTATATCTATGCTTTGCAAATCTCGGATTATGACAGAATTTGGTATGAACTCAACACTCTTGCCTGTTCCACTATGTGTGATCTAATAAATATAAAGGCTATTGGTTAACAATGAAGACACACAAAAAACATCATTGAATACTTTGTCATCCATGTCAATGAATCCCTTCCCACAAACATGCATATATGTGTTGTTCGCCATCAGGATGGGTGGTGATGAACAAGTTTCAAATGAAAACAACATAGTTTCTGATGAAGCCATGTGATGTGAGGCTCCTGAATCGAGTATCCACCTCTCTGACTGAGAATCTGTAACTGCAACAAGTGCTTTCCCTTTATGTCTATTGATCTTTGTTGAAGAAGAAGATGATGAACTCTTTGATGATGAAGACTCATTGATTTGATGCTTCTTAAGAAGATGCTTCAACTCATCAATTTGTTTTGAATAACATTGGTGTTCATCCGCTGCATGATAGCACTTTGCCCTTGGTGTCTATTGCGGATCCGCTTCTCTCTCCTCGCTCAGTGGATGATTCTGAGCTTTCCTGGTCTGTTGTGCTTCATAAGAAGAAAAGACTCCCTCACTTTGTTGTTGCTTCTTGGCCGTGGGTTGAGGGAGTCATTTTCATCCCCTTTGATTCTGGGGTTGTCATGTCCTAGTTTGTAGTTCTACAATTGTTTGTCGACTATTTTTGTGTTTGGTTTGTCCTCTTTCCTATTTCATTCCTAGTTTGAACTATGCTTCCTTTTGGCCCTATGGGCTCTCTGTGTAAAAGGTACAACACCTTGTAAATGTTGCTTATCTTATCAAAAACATTGGTGTTCATCATGCTCTGATTTCTTGTAATATGCACAAGTAGACTTCTTCTTAGATGATTCCCCTTTAGAGGGAGATAATTCTGATTCTTTATTTGGCTTGTTCTTTTTCTTCTTTTGTTTCTTATCAATATTCACTGATTCTTTCTACATAGCTTAGACTCACTAGCCAATAATGCTTGTGGCTTGGAAGATATGATTAGATCCATGTTCATTAACTTAGCTTCCTCTTGGATTAGGAGATTTGCAAAGTCATCAAACTTAGGATCAACATATGATGCTCCCATAGAAAGTCGATGGGTATGAAAGCCAAAAACAAATGTTGAATACTCAAGACCAAGCTTGGATAACACATTCATAATCAATTGTAAAACCTTTTTATCAATGTTGCATTCTTTTAGCTATGTTCTTAGTTGCTTAACTTTGGAGATGTAGTCTTGGACGTGGTAAAAAAAATTAAGATCAAGATTCATCAAATCATTATCAATATGATATTCCCTAATATTATCTATTTTACCATACAATTTTTCAAAATCTTACCGTTTCTTTAGGTGTTTTTTATGATTCAACATGAAATTGTAAATCAAATGAGACTAATGAACATATGCATCCAAGTGTTTTCTCACGATCAAGCTCCCATTTTGCTAATTCCTTAGCATCAATAGACTGAGGAATGGTTTCCTTTAGATAACATATTAGACCTTTCATCATGAGATAATTCCATACTAATTTTCTCCATGTAGCATAATTATGTGCAATTAGGAGTTCAATTTGAGATTTTCCCATTGCAAGAACAAAAGACAAGCAAAATAAAGCAAACAACCACTGCAAGATTAACCACCCCAAATTACTCAACAAATAAACCCCCCAAGAAAATATGATTTATGGCACTTTATACTTAGTGCGATTACATGTGCCACTTGCCAAAAACAACGAAGTGGACTTGATATTAGTGCTTATAGATTGCTAAATTTGACCACAAGCTTAAAATATTTTTTTGCAACAGATAAGATCAAACTGATCACACCACTAGAAAGTAACTGAAAAAATATGCATTTTCAAAAAACATTCACCCAAAAATGTTACCGTAAGAGCAAGAACGAAGCTCCTAAAGTTCTGCTCAACAACACTTGTGGGAATCTACAATTTCTAGGAGAACTAGGCACCAAAATAAAAAAATTGGTTGCACCACTACGTAGAGTGTGAAATTCTACCCTAAATAAAAAATGCTCGAGAGTTAAGACGATTAAGATATGGGCCTCCAAAGTTTTCCTTCAAAATCAAAGACTCCAACGGAGGGGGTAGGGGGGCAAAAAATCAAAGGTTGTGTTGATGTCAACCATGATGTTTTGCTGACGCAAGCAATACACTGGCTTAAATTTGACGATTTCCCACCTGTAAAAAAAGAATATGCCTTCGAAGGCATATTCCAAAATATCGAAATATGCTTTTCTGGTCGTTGGTATATTCTAGTATGCTAGAATATTCTCTTGTGGCAGAATATTTTGATCTCACTGTCCGCTGCAGAGAATCTTGACAAAATATTTGTTTTATTCATCGATTTTTTTGAATTTTTCCCTGTTGGTTTTAAATTGTTGGTCGCCTGTAGTACGTGGCAGGACCTGTGGGGTCACACCACGTGGAGCCCTCATAGGCCTCCCGCATACCCACTTGGTATAGTCTGCAGTACGTCTACAAACTGAAAAGTTTGCAGATTGTATCATGGACCTTTTTTATTTATTTTTATTTTTTAAAAAAATTTTCAAAAATTTTTATCGGTAGAATAAATGACTTTTTTTATAAAAAAAAATTTAAATTTTTTTCCAACTGATTGAAATATTTATTTATTGAAAAATCGTACTACCGATATTAATGACAACTTGGGGGGTCGTACGACTCCTTCAACATTTTTTTTTGCCTTGGTAGAATTCTCCAAATTTGATGATTTGATAATCGATCTTAGGGTTTTTGGCCCTTCTAGATGCGATGGTGGGTTGGTCAAAGTGCTCCAAAATTGCAACTACCTTCTGGATTTGACAACCACTCTTCAACTTCAAACCCTCATATATCTGGCCTCATATGTTCGATTTGGACGAAACAAAAGGCAAAACTATCTTTCTCAAATCCTCTGATCTCAATGGTGAGCTTTGATTTGAACTTGCAATAAAATAGGAAACCCTCAAGTCTGGTATTTCTTTCAAGCTTTTCTGATTCTCCAGATCATCATTCGATGCAAACTAAGAGCATACTTGACTTTTCAAGATTTACTAAGATATCTCAATAAGACTAACAAGAAGCAATCCCACAAAATCTGATACCATGTAAGAGTTGGTATAGAATAACTCTAGACACCATGTAAAATTGGCTGAAGATTATAGCCAGCCAAGATCTAGGCACTTCATGAAAGCACAAGAGAGATTAATATGCAATGCTCAAGATTGTAATGGAATTCACTCCAATAGTTGTGTTTTACATATGAGACCACCTAGTTATATAGCCAAGGTGAGACACACGATTAAATAGGATTATAACAAGTGTCTTTTCTATGTCATGTGACAACTTATCACAACTACCTAGGACACGTGTTACAAGTCAAAAGATAAGATAAGATGTAATAACAACTAACACCTTCTAGAAAGATTCCTTCCTAAGACCTAAATAAACTTAACATGTAAATAAGTCCCCTAAGTCCACTAGTAATGAATTAACTAGGCACAAGACTTTATTTACACCAACAATATCATATAATGAACCTATAAATTAATGGCAAAAGAACACATATAAAATATTATATTATAAATTATAATATAATGAATATATAATATAGTAAACTGACATATTATAGGCACAAATAATATGATATATGCAAAATAGTATAATAGTGGCAAGCATTTATTCTAATATAAATATACAAGAGGCATCTATAATGCTATACTACACCTCTATAAAAAACTAATATTATATTAATAATGTGCATAATATAATGCACAAATTATTTTATGTAATATGGAGGATGCTATACATATGATGTATATATGATTATAAAATAGGGATATCATGAATATAAAATATAAATTAAGAATAAAGTAAGGGGAATTAAATATGAATGCATAATGTAAATATAAACATAATATATGCATAATTCCCTCACACACATGCACAACAAAAACACACACAAATGCACAACAAAAGCAAAATTTAGCAAATACTATAACAAAAGAAATAAAAACATAATGTGAAAATAAATAAATATGTAAGAGATTTATTTGGTCGCTTACAAAAGATAGTTCTCAAGGAAAAATGCCCAAACAAAGATAAGCTACTTCCTCGGCCAAAAACAAAGAGAAAATGCCATTGCTCTCATTGTGATAAAGATGAGCATTGTTGAGAGAATGTCTCAACCTTTGCTTTGTTTTTTAATTTATTAAATGACAATTTGTAATTATCTTTTAGTTGTCATGAAAGTTGCTAAATGCAACTATCACAACTTGCAAAGTGTTTTAATTGTCAAATTAGAAAGAGCATGAAAAAAGGGGAAGATAAATGTGAGTTTAGAAAAAAAATAAAACACATTTTTTAGTTGCATGTGCACATTACTAAAAAATGGATAAAATTACAAGTTGGAAGAGAAAGTTTCTTTTCTTTGGGATATACAACTAAAATGGTTTTGGAAACCATTCTTGATTTATGTTTTCTCTCATGCCTATATATTTAGTGCTTGAGTTGAAGAGAAAACAAGTTAGGTTGCATGTTATTGAAGCCATGAAGTGGTGCAGTGATTCAGAGGGAGAAGCTGTATTGGTGTAACTTGTTTGAAGGATTAATACAAGTCTTGGATCTCTTTGGGTGTGAAGTTTTTTCCTGCAAGGGTTTTTCCACGTAATTCTTGTGTTATGATTTGCACATCTTTTATAATATTGTTTCAGCTGTGATTTATTACTTTATTAATTTGGATGCATAAAATTATCAACATATTTTTGTTGCAAGTTTTATCCTGTTTTTCAACATTTGGTATCAGAGCTAAGTTGCCTTGATTAGAGAAGGGTACGCCTTTCTTGGAGTGTTTGATTGGGTGTTTTGCTGCAGTGGGAGTGTGTTGTTTTTTCTTGCAGTTTCAGATTCAACGTGATAAGAGATCATGGCTGGCTCATCTCGGCTGGACATTGAGAAGTTCAATGGTACTGAGTATGAGCTTTGAAAGTTAAAAATGGAGGATCTCCTGGAAGAAAGAGATCAATGGGTTTCTGTTAATAAAGAGAATAAACCAGAAACTATGTCAGATGAAGACTGGATTAAGTTAGATAAAAAGGCTTGCGACACTATTTGTTTGTGTTTATCTGATTCTGTTCTATTGAATGTATCTAATGAGACTACTGCATATAAGTTATGGAATATAATAAGAGATATACCAAACTAAAAGTCTCATTAACAAGTTATTTTTGAAAAAAAAGTTATATTCTCTTAAAATGAATAATGGAGATTCGATCGCAGAACACTTGAATTCATTTAATCTAATCTTGAGTCAGCTACAGTCAATTAATGTAAAGATAGATGAGGAGGATAAATGTATTTTATTATTATGTTCACTACCTGAATCTTGGGATAATCTTATTATTGCAATCATTGGTTCCTTTTCAGATGATTTGAAGTTGGATGCCCTCGTTGCCACTCTACTTTCAGAGGAAATGAGGAGAAAGACTTCAGAGGGGTCTAAAGATGCATTGCATGTACGAGGTAGATCTAAGGAGAAAGGTAATGACAAAAAGAAAGGTGAAAATTACAAGTCTAAGGATCGTTCTAAGTCTTTAGGGAAGGTCAAAATCACCTAGTAAGAGTAGATTGAGGTGTTGGAACTGTGGTAAACCGGGGCGTCTCAAAAGGGAATGTAAGAATAAAAATAAAAATAATGATGATTCCTCTATAGATAAATCCTTTGATGATGAAGCTACTGATGCTTTTATTATTCCTGCTAATATTTCTTATGATGACTCTTGGTTAATAGATTCAGGTGCTTCCTACCACATGACTCTTCACACAAGGAATGGATTTCAACATATTCAGCTTATGATGGTGGGAAAGTTTTCCTCGGGGATAATAGCACACAGGAAATAGTAGGCCGAGGGGAGGTAAAATTGATCTTCAACGATGGAAGGGTTAAAACCCTTAAAGACGTATTGCACATTCCTAGTTTAGCTAGAAATTTAATTTATGTATCTAAAATGAATGATTCAAGAGTGCATGTTTCTTTTGAAAAGAGTGGTTGCAAGTTAATTAGAGGGAATTTTGTTTTAGCTAAGGGTAATAGGTGCGACACCCTATTTAGACTTGATGCTTGTACTTTTTGTAACTCTGTTAATGTAACTAATAACTCTGTATCATGTAAGTTATGGCACCATAGGATGGGTCATATTAGTGAAAAGGGTCTCAAAACTCTCATAAATAAAAAGATGGTTGATGGTTTGTTAGGCTGCTGATTTTGATTTTTGTGAACATACGTGTATGGAAAACAACACAAAGTTTCATTTAAATTTGGAAGTACTAGAGCTAAACAATTTTTGGAGGTAATTCATAGTGATGTCTTTGGTCCTGTGGATATACCATCTATTGGAAAGTCTCGATATTATGTTTCCTTTATTGATGATTACTCTAGATATTCATGGGTTTAATTTTTGAAGGAGAAATCTGTTGTTTTTTCTATATTTAAAGAATTTAAGACACTTGTTGAGAAACAAACATATAAAAAAATAAAGGTTTTAAGAACAGATAATGGTGGTGAATATTGCTCTAGGGGATTTGATGATTATTGTAAGCATGCAAGAATTATTAGGCAGAAAACAACTCCATATACTCCACAAAAAAATGGAGTGGCAGAGAGGATGAATAGAACTTTAATGGATAGAGCCATAAGCATGTTGAGTAGTGCAAAGCCTGAACAACGCTTTTGGGCTGAAGCAGTTCACACTGCTTGTTATCTAGTTAATAGGTCACCTACTTCTGCTCTTGTTGATAAAACTCCCTATGAGGTATGGATAGGTAAAAGACCATCAGTTTCTCATGTGACAGTTTTTGGCAGTGAGACATATGTTCATGTTCCTAAAGAAAAATGTTCTAAGCTTGACTTCAGAGCTAACAAATGTGTTTTTGTGGGTTATGGAGAGAATATTAAGGGTTATAAGCTTTGGGATCTTGTAGAATGAAAATAATATATTCTAAGGATGTAATTTTCAGGGAGCTTAATGAATTTAAAAAATGACGAACAACCTCATGTAAAGCCTAACAAAATAGTGCATTTTGATATTAAGGTTGAACCACAAGAAGATGCACATGTAGATCAACCACAAGAAGATGCATTGGTTGAACACCATGATGAACATGAAGGTGAAGATGAAGGATTAGAAGAGAATTCTGAAGAGGAACAACTTGAGCATCTTGTTACACCTCTAAGAAAATCCACTAGACAACATAAACCTATTGATAGGTATGGATATAGTCCATCTAATTTTCACCGTGTTTTTGCTTTATCTTGTACTGACAATGAACCTAGATTTGTGAAAGAGGCCTTATCTTCAAATGAGCATGATTATTGGTTAGAAGCAATGGAAGATGAAATGAAGGCTTGGACAAATGTGACACATGGGATCTAGTTAAGCTGCCTAAGGGTAGGAAAGCCATTAGATGCAAATGGGTGTTTAAAAATAAATTTAAAGCAGATGGTAAGTTGGAATGGTACAAGGCCTGGTTAGTGGCAAAAGGTTACTCTCAAGTTGAGGGAGTGAATTTTTGGTGAGATTTTTTCTCCTGTGGCTAAACTAACCTCCATTAGATTCCTTTTATCTATTGCTTGTGGTTTTGATTTGGAAGTAGAGCAAATGGATGTTAAGACCACTTTCTTACATGGGGATCTTGATGAGAAAATATTTATGAAACAACTTGATAATTTTATTGTGAAGGGACAAGAACATTTGGTTTGCATGTTAAAGAGATCTTTGTACGGTTTGAAGCAGTCACCAAGAATGTGGTATCAAAAATTTGATTCCTTTGCATTGAATCATGACTTTATTAGACGTGAAGATCATTGTGTCTATTTTAAATTAATTGATGATCGATTACTAATCATTGTCCTATATGTTGATGACATGTTATTTATTGGAAATGATAAGGGAATGATTAGGGAACTTAAGAGTCAACTATTTGGTACTTTTGACATGAAAGATTTAGGGGCTGTAAAATATATCTTGGGTATGGAAATCAACAGGGATCGGGTTAACAAAAAAATATGGTTAAATCAAAAGAAGTATGTTAACAATATTTTGCAACGTTTTAGCATGCATGATTGTAAGTCAGTTAGTATTCTTTTTCCAGTTGGCACTAAGCTATCTCTAGAGCAATGTCCTAAAACAAAAGATGAATTTGAAGAGATGTATAAAGTTCCATATGCTAGTGTTGTAGGAAGCCTTATGTATGCTATGATTTGTACAAAACTTGATATTGCCCAAGCAGTGAGAGTTCTTAGTAGATTTATGGCAAATCTTGGTAAAAAACATTGGACTTATGTGAAATTGGTTTTCAGATATTTACGTGGGACTTCTAATTATTGTATTTGTTATCATGGATCTTATGATATGAGTAAGGTGATTGATTTGCATGGTTTTGTTGATTCAGATTTTGCTGGTGATCTAGATTGCAGAAGGTCTACAAGTGGCTATGTCTTTACTTTGTTTGGAGGAGCAGTTAGTTGGATGAGCAAAAGACAACTTACAGTTGCATTGTCCACTACAAAAGCAAAATACATGGCTGCAACACATGCTTGTAAATAGGCAGTGTGGTTAGAGAGATTGTGTTCAGGTATTGGTTTTCAATGTAAACAAGTAAGAATTGGATGTGATAGTCAAAGTGCCGTCTGTTTGGCTAAAAACCCAATGTATCATGCCTGCACAAAGCACATAAGTGTTTAGTATCACTTTGTTTGAGAAATGGTTGAGAGAGGTTAAGTCATGCTACAAAAAGTAGACACTATAGAGAATGTTGCAAATTCTCTTACTAAACCTGTGAGCACAAAAAAATTTAGTTGGTGCAGAGAGGCCATGGGCCTCACATCTTCTAAAGTTTGATTTATCTAGTTTCCCTTTATGCTCTTTTCAAGGTGTTCGACAAGTGGGAAAATGTTGAGAAAAAGTCTCAACCTTTGCTTTGTTTTTTAATTTATTAAATGACAATCTGTAATTATCTTTTAGTTGTCATGAAAGTTGCTAAATGCAACTATGACAACTTGCAAAGTGTTTTAATTGTCAAATTAGAAAGAACATGAAAAAAAGGGGAAGATAAATGTGAGTTTAGAAAAAAATAAAACGGATTTTTTAGTTGCATGTGCACATTACTAAATAATGGATAAAATCACAAGTTGGAAGAGAAAGTTTTTTTTTTTTTTGTGATTTACAACTAAAATGTTTTGAAAACCATTCTTGATTTATGTTTTCTCTCATGCCTATATATTTAGTGCTTGAGTTGAAGAGAAAACAAGTTAAGTTGAGGTTATTGAAGCCATGAAGTGGTGCAATGTTTCAAAGGGAGAAGTTGTATTGATGTAACTTGTTTGAAGAATTAATACAAGTCTTGGATCTCTTTGGATGTGGAATTTTTTCCCGCAAGAGTTTCTCCACGTAATTCTTGTGTTATGGTTTGCACATCTTTTATAATCTTGTTTCAGCTGTGATTTATTACTTTATTAATTTGGATGCATAAAATTATCAGCATATTTTTATTGCAAGTTTTATCCTGGTTTTCAACATGAAGCCATGAAGTGGTGCAGTGTTTCAAAGGGAGAAATTGTATTGATGTAACTTGTTTGAAGAATTAATACAAGTCTTGGATCTCTTTGGATGTGGAATTTTTTCCCGCAAGAGTTTCTCCATGTAATTCTTGTGTTATGGTTTGCACATCTTTTATAATCTTGTTTCAGTTGTGATTTATTACTTTATTAATTTGGATGCATAAAATTATCAGCATATTTTTATTGCAAGTTTTATCTTGGTTTTCAACAAGCATGAAGATGTTAGATGTTGGAATTTGCTTCCCAGTTAGCACCTTCTTGGTTGAATAAGAACAATGTTTTAATGGATAAAGACAGAGATAGAATGTGCTTCAAATGTTAATGATTGCATTTCTTGTGTCATTTTAAACAAGGGAGCTCTTTTGGTGAGTGAAGAGAATCCACGAGAGTATGAGCTTACCAAATTATTCCACTTCAAGCTTCAAGCCAAAGGTAAAAGGTTTGTTGCTTCGCGCTCTCAATCAAATTTAATTTCTTGCAAAATACTAGAAGAACTATGTCTGAAAGCGACAGACCGTCTCCATCCTTGCTCCTTGGGTTGGTTTAAGGATAGTTTAAAATTGAAAGCTACAAAGCAATGTATGCTTTGGTTTGCGTTTAGCTTGGATTTCGATGATGAAGTTGTGTCTAATGTAGTTCCTATTGACATTTGTAGTGTGATATTTGGGGGTTCATATTTGTGTAAGAGAGATGCAATTTGTTTATGAAAAAAATCCAATATAGGTTGGTGTTAAAGGGCAAAGCGTATTTCTTGAATGCTCATCAAAGGGAAAAATGTTTAATCAATAAAAATCGTAGATTTGTAGTCTCAAGGTTTGGAAGTGTAGTTGAAGGGGTTGGAATAGATCTTCATGTCTGCCAAGAGCAACAAGTACAAAAGGTGTTGAGGCAAAAATGTGTCAAAGTCTTAGGTGATGTCTGCCTTGTGTTGCTAGGCAAGAAGGCACCTTAGTGGGTGGAAGGGATCTTCAAACATTCTCCGTTAAATCCCCAAGACTTTAGGGACTAAAAGGCTCTTGGTTGGGGAGCATGATCCAAAACTTAGTTTACTTATACAGATCCAGTTGATCCTAAGATAGGTAAAAATATTCACTTGCAATAGTGCTGCAAGTTTCCCGTTCTGTGCTCTTAATGTCACATGGCTTTCCATAGCACCATTTATGTTCTTCAAAAAATCTTCAAAACACTTTACTATTGGAGGAATCGCTTCTTTGAGGACAATACCAAACCTTAGCAATGCTGTGAGTTGGCAAATAATGATGATATTGATTTTGGAAAATTCTAGAATCGATATAAACATTTAGATGGAAAAATAAAACATCATACATGCTGCCAAAACATAGTAGCAGCTGCACAAACGACAAAAATGTAACGATTTAATTAAAATTCCCACAAAGAGTCTTTTGGCGTGTCTATGGAAGTCAAAGAGTTTAGGTAATTGAAGAGTTGAAGGGTCGACATGCCATTTGACCGTTTTATTCCTATTTTGGCATAACTGGAGGAGTTTGGTGGCAAAATAAAGTATCATACATGCAGCCAAAACATAGTAGCAGCTGCACAAATGACAAAAATGTCATGATTTAATTTAAATGCCACAGAGTCTTTTGGCGTGTCTATGGAAGTCGAAGAGTTTTGGTAACTGACGAGTTGAAGGGTTGACATGCCATTTGACTGTTATTCTTCCTATTTTGGCATAAGGGGAGGAGGTATATATATAGTGAGGGGCTGTTTTGTTTGGTGATTGGGAAACATTTTTTACTGTTGTGTGCACATTGCAACTGAACAGTCATGTTAAAGAGTATATTTAGGTGTAGTCAAGCTCTTATAACCTGTGTGAGAGCTTGTTGTAGCCTTGCTGGCTTGCTAATCATTTACAATTCATTTTTCAATATTGAAATGGGTAGTAAATTGCTCTTTAAGCTGGTGCTTTTCACCCAAGTTGGGCTTTCTCTAGGTCAAAATTGTTGGTGAACATTTTCATGTGTTTACATTATTGTTTTCAGCATTCAGATTGTAATTTTCTCTATGTTTTCCTTGTTTGCATTTGTCATAATAGTTTGACAACCATCTTATAAGGTAGAAAGTGTTTGTTGAGGAATTGTTAAGAGTTCTTTGCATCAGAATCCATCTATTGATAACTCCATAGGTGGAGTATTCACCCTAGTTTATGGATCACTATGAAACCCAATTCACAACTGTGAAGAATAGCATATAAATGGTAAAACAATTTGATCTTCTTTTTGTTGCCTCAAAGTTTCTTCTAAAAATATGTTTATCTATTCTTTGTAAATAATAATAAAAAAAATTAACAGAGCAGCCTGAAAGGACTTAGGTCCATTAAGAAAACCAGAAAAACCAATAACAGGCTAGAGGCTTACAACATTAATAACATCTAAAGATTCCTGCTCTTAACTGCTAGCCAAATTTACTAGCAGACCAGAAGAGGCACTTGATAGTTAAAACTTTGACTAGAACAAATGTTAAAACCAAACGTCTGCTCATCTCCCATAAAAGAGGTGATCGACTTCTCTTCATACAATGAATTGTACCGCGAAGCACAGGAAAATCAAGGATCTGTTCACCAAATTTGTATTGGCATAGACCTAGTAGAGTAAATTGTAGGTGTAGTAGGTTGCAGCAATCGATAAAGTTCCAATAAAAAGTGCAGGGAGAAGCGTTATGTCAAGTAGATGTTTTGTCCCCAAGTAACCTACAAATGTAATAGACAGATCTGCCAACACTCTGGCCAACGTTCCAGCTTCTGTTGACAATAAGCCTCCATTGTAGGTTCCCCGAGCTAGCCTTGAAGACATAACCTTTGATAACAGAGACAAATTTACACCTGGCCAAGTATCAGTCACAAAAGCATTAGATTTCCATCGTAAAACTAATTACGAATGCATTTCCCAAATAGTTCCTTAATGAAGCAGGAAAATAATACTAGTGATAAGTAGAAGGAAAGAAAAAAAAAATTAGTCAATGTCTACTAGTGATAAAGTCAGTCAATGTCACTCAAAGATATAAAAACCAAGGTTGGAAGCACTTAAACCAAATGAGAGCACAGTAAAACTAAAAACGTAAACACTAGACTAATAAATATATACAAATGCTGCATGATTAAAGAGAGGTGATTAAAAAAAATGGAAATATTCCCTTCAAACTTTGCAATCCTACAAAGTTCAACACCACATACTGTGAAATTTTATTTGACCATAGAAATATGCAGAAGTGGACTGACAATTGGGAGTATTAGTTAGTAACATTTAGAAAGTCCTATTTCAAATTGAAAATCCAGAAAAATAAAATTTACAAACATTGGAACATTAAACCACTCAAATTATTTTTTTTCTTCAAAAACTCAATAGTCTTCCCTACTCCAAGAAGTGAAATTTTATAGATGAAAAGGAGATTGATCAACAAGGATGGAACACAAAGTACATCATTGAAAGTGCCTTATCCCATGTTAATGGATCCTTTCCTAGAAACATATAACAAACATGTGAATCTTTGTTAACCTTTTAAACTCTAAATTTAAATTTTGTTTTCCAAATGTGGCAATTATAATTGAGAGGACACTATATTCCTCACATCCCTCCACAAGGACACCTATATGACAAAACCAAATAATTTTCAGATTCAAATAGTTTACAAAATCCCTTTTTTTCTTTTAGGTCTTCAAGACATCAGTTGGAAAGATTAAAGGTACTAACTGCCAAAAGAAAAAAGTGGCCACCATCAACATGTTGCCTTTTAATCAAACTGACCTCCACGATTGTTGGCTAACTTATGATATATTACAATGCAGAAAAAAAACAGTTTGAGAAACTTTGGATGAATGTAAACAATAAACGGTAGCTTTTGAGTGTTGCATCTAAAGGCAAATGTAATATATATTGAAGGTTACAAACATAGTCAAAAGGAGCTCTGCAAAAAACAGCGTATATAGGGTTGGAAGAAAAACAATAAATTTAAATAACTAGATGCTACGGTACAAATTGGGTACATGAAAAGGCTCCACGAAGAAGTGCACATGACCCAACTAAGACATTTAGAAAGAAACATACTGTTCTCCATGTCTTTTCTCAGGAGGCATCCTGACTATTTGCTATTTGCGTTTAGTTATTAAGATACTTGTTTGCAAGCAAATCATATGAGGGAAACCACTACTATTCTCTGTAAAGGTTTGTAAAAGGAACAAGAAATTGTTGTAGGTTTATAAAAGGAAACTTTCCTCATTCACATAATGAATCTAGATTTATGGCGGCCACCAGTTTACATGCTATACCCAGGCAAGCAACAATCCTTTTATCTCAATCATGATTCTCAACTGAACAAGTTCCAAGCTACTACAGTCAGTTAAAGGGAAATCTGTAAGATCCTGGATAACAGCCTTACCTTCAAGAACTTCTGCTGATACAAAAGTGACAAATGATCCAGTGACATACTGTGCAACTGAATAATGTGTTGGATATTTGAAGGTGATTAATATACCGAAACAAGTAAGTATCTCAGAAGCAATAATGAGTTGCCTGCAGCAAACAAAAATAAAATCTATCAATGAACGAAAATAGAAGGCAAAGGGTATCATTAAAATAAAATATTTGGATTGCTCTTACTAGTTCCCCTGAGAGAAAACAGTAAATACTGATAACACATTCCGAGTAAAATGTGCTCTGAAACACAAGGGAATAGAGAATGTCTTAATAAGAGGGATCTCTTTAGGGGGTTTGAATCAAGGGATTCACTATAAATGTTTTATATTTATGTTCATTTCACTTGAAATCAATCATACAACATTGAAAGTATAAAATACCAATAGCAACCTTAATTGCAAGGATGTGCTGCTAAGGCTTATTTAAAGTTAAAACACATTTATTGTATATTTGTAAATGATTATTTCTTTCTTTTCTGTACATTGCAAGCAATAATTTGATTCTTTTATCAGTTGTGATGTATTGTTTCTTTTTTTGCCCCTTTATATTGCAAGGTTATATTATGTGTCTAGGGTGTTCTATAGATATCAATTATCATAAGAACCTGAATTGGCACATTAAGGTGATCGATTATAATGGTTTTTCTTTGGCTCTGAGTATCAATTTGCATGTGATGGTAGTTTTCTCCAGATATGCACAAAATTTCAGCTTGAGTTTTTATCAACTCCTTTCTCTGATTGGTTTCTCTCAACTTAGCACACCTATTTTTATTTGTAGGCTCTTGCACATCAGTATTTTGGCTGTTTGGGTTGTTTCTATCTTCTTCAACACTTGGTGATCAATGACTATATACTATATAGGGATCTGTCCCTATTTAAGGTTACTTAGGAAAGGATAAATCATTCTCTTAGTTCAAAGTTAAGGAAGGAAAACACATCTCTAATGAACAAGATATAGCACATTCAATAGGAAATTAAAAAATATAATTTTACCATTTATGAGCTTTAATAAGAAATTCATGGGATGTTAGACGGAAAGAGGAATAGTGAAGACACCGCCGGGCAAATCCTACCGCATCTTGCTGCAAAGAGCTTGTGGACCCTAGGATTGTAAAGATACCATCTAGATTAGGGGTAGAATAGATGGGTCACGCCCCATCCCGTAGATATATGTATAGGAAAAGATATGAATGACAAAAGAGAGAAGAGAGAGAGAAGAATAAGAGATAGATAACAGAGGAATCTAT
>CM021108.1:504084518-504126470 GCA_007115665.2 Sequoiadendron giganteum | reverse complement strand
CGTATAAGGATTATATGTAAGAAAGGAAAGATAGGCAGAGCATAGATGGAAGACTCGCCAAAACCTTGCGAGTTTTTGGTGCAAGTACTTGCTTGGAAAAACTTGTCGAGTTTTTCAAAAATACTTGACCTCTTAGCAAAAAGAAACCTGTGGCCAAAATAAAGGCAATTTCAATTCATTTTTGCGGTTTGTGTGGTTTTGAAGGTCTTAATTTGGGCTTGGTGGCAGGGGCTCCGCCCATTGAACCCACCCTGTATCGCAAAAGGGAGCGCGTCAAGGGTGCTGCCCCTCAACCTCGCTAGGGGCGTTGCCCCCAGATCCTCACAAGGGGTACTACCCCTCAACCCCGCTGGGGGTGTTGCCCCCAGACTCCCACGAGGGGCGTTGCCCCTCGACCCTGCTAATAGAGAATCCAATGAGTCATAACCAGTCTAAGGAAGAATATCAATGATTATAGAGAATCAAGAAAATTGCTATTAGGGCCTTGCAATGATACAAAGACTCCATTATTACTACAACCTTCTAAAAGTCTAACAATCAGACCATATCTATCAAACCTAACCATTAACTTGGATACTAGATTTAGTGAATTTTTGAAAACTCCAGAGAAGACCCCATCAATTCAAGTAGAATATTTAGAAGAATTGGTCAATAGGAGTATAAGGAAATTAAAAGAAGAAGAAATAAGAAAAAGAAAAGAGAATAGATTGAACTTGGGCAGAGAGTTATGTCTACAAACAAATAAAATGACATTAACAAATAAGAAAGTGAAAAGATATTCTGAAGTCACAACCCCCTCGACCAAGACCCATCCCCTTAGCCATATAAGAGTCGAAGAATTTTGAAAGAAGAGACATTGCAAAGTAAGGACATGAAAGAAGAAGGAAAAGAAGTAGAGTGGGAAGAGATACTTGGAAAATAATACTTTGATATAAAATTACCATTAGCAAGAGACAAGGGTAGAGAGCAGAAACCCTATATTGTTAGAAAAGTAAAGAAAGAGAAAGAAGAAAAGCCTAGTCCACAAATCCGGAAACTTGAAAGCAGAAGTAGCAAAAACAATATGGGATCATCAATCAAGATCCTGATGTTTGGAAGAGACACAACAAAAGCTATACAACATATATTGTTATTAGAATCCCTATGGGAAAGATAGGATATCGATGAAGATAAAACAAAATTACTTGACTTTGTATCTTCACTGAGAAGAAAAGTATTAGACTAGTATAAAAAGACCTACCCAAAAATACAAGAAAAGTTGGAATGAGGTGAAATAAGAATTTCTAGCAAACTTTGACACTCCAGATATCCCAACAAAGAGTGAGAAAAATGAGAGATCTAGTCCAAGGAGAAGAATCAATAAAAGCATGTGTTAAAAGATTTAAAGAAGTTTGCCGCAAACTAGAAGAACCCCTCACTAAGCGACAAAAGATAGAATGGTTCGTTTTTCGGAATGCAGAAAAATATAAGAGCAACTTTGGATGGAAGAATATTCAATACCTACATAGACCTAATCACAATGGCATACCGCATTGAAGCTCAGATCTATTGTACACCTCAGATTAATGATATAAAGGAAAATATTGAGAAGTTACGACTTGCGGTAGAATAGCTAACCATACATAATTCAATTTTAGGAAGGGAAGAAAAAAAGAAGAGCAAAGAAATTTGGTGCACATATTGCTCAAGGGAAGGTCACCTCTAGAATGATTGTCCTAAAACCCATAGAGAAAGAATGGAAACCATACTACATGTAGAATTGAAGACAATATTGGCTAAGACGAACTCAATCTATTGTGGAACTTTCCAAGAATGGGATAGTCAACTCATTGAGGACCATAGATGCAAAACACGCCAAAAACTCGACAAGTTTCAAAAAACTCGCGAGTTTTTTTGGTTGGCGATTTTTCCAGGCATTTGTACCCCGAGAAAACTCGTCGTACTTTTGGCGAGTTTTTCCAGAATGTATGGCGAGTTTTCTGGAAAAACCCACCGACTGTCCACACGCCCAGGCAGCCACTAAAAAGCAATTTTAACTTGCTTTTTTCATTCACTTCTCTTCTCACACTTAACAAAATACCTCTCCAAGGCCTTGTGCACTCATTTGCGGCGATTTTGCATTGAAAAGACAAGATTTGAAGAGAATTTACAACGAATTTAGAAGGCAAATTGGATTTCTAGGTAGGTTTTCTTATTTTTCTTATTCTTTCATTTAAAAAAAAAAAATCTTCATTCTTGTTGGTTCTATGTTAACAAATCATCTGAATGTAGTCTGAAAATGATTTAAATGCATTTATATTCATCAAAACAAGATTTTTTATGAATTTTTCTGATTTTTTTTATATATTTTGCTGATTTTTTCATTTTTTTTAAACCCTAGTTATTTTTTTTGTTTTGAATCCTCTTTTTTGTCGAATAACATATTTACAATCTTAGATTAGCTTAATTTTTTACTAATTTGAAGTAATTTTCAGATTTTTTACATTTTTTTGAAACCCTAGTTATTATTATTTTTTTTAAATCCAATTTTTTTGTTATGAAAATGTTTAGAATCTAGTGATAGATTTTTAGTAATTTAAACTTAATCTCTTTTGATTTAATCTAATTTAGCTTGTTTTTAAATTTTCTATAAAAACCTAACAAGTCGTGCTTTGACTTTCACTTTGTGTAGGTTAATAATTAATTGATAATGGATACTGAACCTGCTTCCACCTCAAGCTCTATCCCATCCGTGCCTACAGGGTTTGTAGGCACTCGTCCTCTAGGAGCTAGAGATCCTGCCTGGAAATATGCTTATCTAGGACCCTACCTAGCATGGTATATTGCATTCAATGTAAAAAAGTATATCGTGGAGGCATCAATCGCCTCAAGTACCACCTTGCAGGCATCCCTCAATGTGATGCTAAGGAATGTCTTGAAACCACAGAAGAAATAAAAAGACATATGAATGCCATACTTTCAGCTGCAGAAGAAAAAAAAGTGCAAAGAGAGAAGGCAAGACTAGCAATGCAAGCAACCATTGCCTCTTCTCAAGGTGCTCTAATTGATTCGGATGATGATTATGATTTTATTGAGGAGAAGAGAGCCCACGTATGCGAAGATCAAGGCAACCCATTAACACCTCCATCTAGGCTTCATCTACCACTAGTAGAGCACCAGGGGCAGGGGCAACTGCAAGACCTACACGGTTGGATAATTATTTCGTGCTTAGAAACACACTTGGTGCACAACCTTCCTTAGAGGCGACTGGATGGAATAGGGAGATGCATGAGCAAGCAAACATTGCTTGTGCAGATTTTTGGTATTTTAATAATATCCCTTTCATTGTGGCGAGTTCTCCTTACTGACACAATTTGGTCACCGGATTGACAGTTGCAGGAAAAGGCTGCAAGGCGCCTTCTCGCATGGACTTGAGTGGGAGGTTAGTTTATGTTCTTTAATTTATGTTTTTTAAGTTTAATTTATGATGAATTTAAGCTATTTTTTTGTTTACAAATTAAAATTGTGTACTTAATTTCACTTTGTATTTGTAGGTTGCTTACTAATGCAACTGAAAGGGCAAGGGCAGCAGTAGAGGAGCAAAAATAAAAATGGATAAAATATGGCTGCTCTATTCTTTCTAATGGGTGGACAGATGGAAAAAACCGTACCATCTTTAATTTCTTGGTTGCATGCAAAGAAGAGGTGGTGTTCTTAAAATCAGTTGATGCCCCCCCACATTGTAAAAACTGCAAAAAAATTGGCTAAGATGTTGGAGGAAGTTTGCATGGAGTTGGGGATTGAAAATATTGTGCAAATCATAACTGATAATGCAGCAGCATATGTGGCAGCAGGAAGACTCCTCCAAGATAGTCACCCCTCAATTTGTTGGACACCATGTGCAGCCCATGTCCTTGACCTTCTTTTGGAGGACATAGGAAAACTAGATTGGGTCACACCAATTGTAGAGGATGCGAGGAGGATCACTAAATACATCTACAATCACCCTTGGGTTCTTCGCTTGATGAGGGAGCACACCAAAGGGAAAGAATTGGTGAGGTCAGGTGTCACAAGGTTTGCAACGATTTTCTTAACATTGCAAAGCATTCTTAGTTCTTTGACGACTTTAAAACAAATGTTTGTGAGTCAACCATGGATGGACTCAACCTATTCGAAGAAGCCAGAAGGAGAAAAGGTGTCAAAAATTGTGTTTAAAGCCGAATTTGCACAAAGGGCAACAGAGATTGTGAAGGTAATTTTAATTTCAAAACATTGAATTTGAATTCAAATTGAATAAATTTTTTAATGTCTTTCATTATAAATTTGAAACTCTAATATTTTTGCATTTTTATATTGTAATTTGTAGGTGTCAGAGCCCTTGGTTAGAGTGCTCCGCTTGGTGGATGGGGATAAAATCCCAATGGGATATCTTTATGAGGCCATGGATAGGGCCAAGGAGGCTATAAAAAATTATTATAAAGGGGACAGCCTCAAATTTGATCCCATTTGGGAGATTATTGACAGGAGGTGGAACCATCAACTCCACCAACCCCTCCATGCAGCAGGGTACTTCTTGAACCCTCATTTCTTCCATTCAAGCACCTACTCAGATCCTACTGGAGAGGTTATGGAGGGCCTCATGAAATGCATTCAGAGGATGTCACCCACCCTTGAGGAGGGAGAACTCGTTGTTAATGAAATCCAAAGTTATAGAGAAAAAAGGGGTGCACTCTTCTCTTTAGAGCTAGCAAAGAAGACAATACATAGTCACCCACCATGTATAAAATTTGAAATTTACAAGTTACAAATATTGATAATTTGATAACATATCTTTTCAACTTTTGAGTTTTGACTTTCCTTTCTAAGTTTCTAAGTTCTTTTCTAACTTTTAATTTGTTTTTTGTAGATGTTTGGTGGTCAAATTGGGGTGGAAATACCCCACATCTCCAAAAATTTGCCCTTCGTGTCTTATCGGAGCCTTGTAGTTCGTCCAATTGTGAGCGCAATTGGAGCTTGTTTGAGGCCATCCACACAAAGAAAAGGAACAAACTAGCTCAAAAACGCATGAATGACCTTGTATACGTGCAATATAATCTTCAGCTGCGCAAAAAACAGATTAAGGAAATATCAGATGATCCAATTGATTTGGATCAGATAGATCCATACAATGATTGGATAGGGCGAGATGAGCAACCTCCATTGTTTTCCGAGAATGAGATCTATGACTTTGAGTGACAGGCAATGGAGGGGGGGGGTGGGGGGGAGGCGTGAATTTGTCATTGGATGACATTGAGGATGATCTTGAGGAGGAGTCATTGGCAGTGCCTGAGCCACCGGTAGTAGGATCTACATCCAGGATGGAGGTTGAGCAGCCATAGTAGATGCCTACAAGTTGGGCCACGACTACACCCTCTCCCGTATTATTAAGAACTAGAAGTACTAGACATGGGAAGAGGAAGATGTGAATTTGTAAAAGCTGAAATATATTAATGTTGTATTTACTTTCAATTTTACAAAAACAATTTGCTATTTTCATTTTGTTTCAGACTATCAGTATCAGCGTATTGAGCATTCCACATGGGGATGCGATTTTGTATCTAATTTTCTTTCAAATCAATCAAATATAACTAGACTTAGCTTGTTTCTTCTATGTACTCATTTTATTGACTCATTGGATGCATCTTATCATTGAATTTTGCAAAAAAAAAGTGTTTTTAATGAAGTTTAAGCAATTTTTTAAGTTGTCGAGTTTTTTCCGAACTTTTGCCGAGTTTTTTCCGTACCGTATTTTCCGAGCTTGGCGAGTTTTTGAAATTGGCGAGTTTTTCAACTATGCTGAGGACTATCATACAAACCAATTTCAAATCCAGAACACATAGAATCACTCTGACCCAAGATGCCCTATGAACCATACTTATGATGTAGACATAGATAGGAAAATGGCATATGTCAAGAGACTAGCAAAAAGACCTCTATATGATGTAGGTTATAGAAAACCACCATGGAGAGACAATAGAAGTGCATATGTGTTACAAAATAGCCCACCAAAAGACTACATGGGAGACAACAGACAATCAAACTACAGAGGAAGAGAACGTGGTAGAAACAATCACCAAAGAAGTGATGCCACATGCTACAACTGCAAAAAAGTAGGTCATTACGGCACAAAATGCTAGGCAAAACAAACAAGAAAATGTCCATTTTGCAGAGATGATTCCCATGACATATTCACATGTGATAAGGAAAAACAATACTATCAGAATACAATAGAGTCCAGAAGTGATGAGTTGCAAGACCACAAAGGAGCCAAAGTAATTAGAAGAGTACCACAAGGAGTTAAAAGCTACCCAAGAATAGATAATTGGTCATCAGACACATCAAACAAAGACTACTCTGGAGAAGAACAACCACGACAAACAAACAAAAAGAAGAAATCCGAAACAAAGAAGAATAAAGTTACAATATTAACTAGATAGGGAACAAATATCGGAGGAAATAGAAAAAAGGGAGATTGAGGAAATCAGTGAAGAATCAAAACCGGAAGAAGAAGAATATGATTAATTCCAGCCAAATAAGCAACAACATGATAAAATAGTAGAAAAGTCCAAGCAACAAATTATACAACAACAAAAAGATGAAATAACTTTTTTTCAGAAGAAGTAATGATGCTAAAAGATTTAGCCTCTTTAGCCAACTAAAAGATCTAGTAAAATTAAAATAGTTGGGAAAATATTGGAATAAACAAAAACAATAGGTTCATCAAATTGCAGAAGACCAAAATTGGAAGAATGGTCCTGTGTTAATCACCGCAAATCTTAATAACAATAAAGTCAAACATATAATGGTAGATCTAGGTGTGGACTTAAACATCATTTTAGCAAGCACTTGGGAGAGTTAGGTAGACCTAAGCTCATTAGAACACCAATGAACATTAGTTTAGCAGACGGTTCTGGTATGGAAACCTTAGGAACATGGAAAAACATGGAGTTAAACATAAAAAGGATTACACAAATTGTTGATTTTGAAGTTGTTGAGATGAAGGAACCTTTTAATACCTTTAGAGCGTTACTAGGATTGAGATGGTTTGTGAATTCTAATTCTAATGGGATAATAGACTCTAGGAGAGAAGAGATCTCTTTTGCGGATGATAATAGGATAGTTCATATTCCATTAGGAGAAAGAGAAGACAAAACATATGTAGAGGAAATTGAACAAGACAAAGAAGAAGATCCTAGGGAACTCTATTCTATTTCAAGACTACCCACTGCAGAAGAAGAGGAAGATCCCAACAGCTCCGGAGAAATTGAATTAGAAAGTGACAATGATAGTACTGATAGTGATGATGTTTTAGATGCATGGATGCAAGGGGAACATGAACTAACATCCCGAAAGGTACATGGCTTCTAGAGAGAATTTATGGTACACAGACAACCTATCAGACCTTCGCAAATTACCGCAAATGCACAAAATCATCGCACAAACACCAATCCGATATATTCCAGACCTATACACGCATATAAAATCAAAGGGCTCAATACACCTAGAACTAGTAACCTCTAGGAGAAAGCACGAATATCTAAGATATAAACAAGGGAACTACACAACAACAAAAAATAGGGAAATCACTCATAACAAGATAGTAATACCCTTAACAATCAAGTCTCACTATCTACAAGTAATGGGTAGGTCTGAGTTTGAATGTCAATTTCCTTAATGTAACCCTAAATAGATAAAACATGACATCGAAGAAAAGTAGTATATAACCACCCTAATATGGCTCAAATAAAGTTAACACATAAATGTACTTAGTCTTTTCATATCGTACAAAAAAGTAATAAACTCATCAGGAAAATAGAGTCGTAGGAATATAACGGGTAGAAAAATGTGGGAAGATGGAAAAACAGCTAGACCATTTATTACACCCACTTTATAATGTCCCCATTTTTAGCCATACGCTCTTCTATGCTTGCCAATCTATTCCAGAGGCCCATAGGCTTGTCAAGGTGAAATTAGGGTTTCCATCGTTTGGTGGTTTTTGGCATTTCTCAAAATTTACTATTTTAAGTAAGTTCTAATTTTGGCAGTGGTCCAGTTGGCAGCACTTCAGTGAGCTTCCTTTTCTGTTGGAGCAACTGTGTGACTTTGGTTTTGAGCAATATTTGGAGAAATAATTTATCTTAAGGCATTAATGTTATGTTTTTAAATTGACCCCTTGGCCTAATGTATTAACTTGAAGTTGTGTTAAAAGGTGGTCATAAAGGGTGGATGCCTCATGGAGAGAATATCTGATATTTTATAATGTCTTAAGTGCCTTGAAGTTGGGCGCCTAAAGGAGATGAAATAAAGTGTTTTCAAATTTAAAATATTTCAAAAAGGAGTTTAGGCATCCCTTTCTTAGAGGAGTTATGAAATTTGAAAAGTCACCTTCATTTCTATAAAAGAGAGTGTTTGCTCCAGCATTTCTCATCCATTGTTTATGCTAATGTTATGCTGTCGGAATGACTTCATGTATTTGGCTTCGAGGAATGCTTACCTCCTAGCAATTGTCCAATTTCGTGTTTGAAAGATAACACCTATTTGGTTTATGGCTGCTTCTCATCCAAACTAGCAGATTGAGTTTCATGGTTGATAAATTTTTGGAGATTTTCACAGTTTTGGGCTGCTGGTTTCATCATGGCTGCAAGGCGAATTTGAATACAGATTCAAGGGTAAATTTTATTTGCACATGGGTAGTGGTCCTTTCAAATTTATGCTTGAGGTGCCTCTTTTTGTGCAAGGGCAGATTTTATAGTGAAGAGGATGATTTTTAAAATGAGATCGACCCTCTTCTAGGGCCGTACCATGCATTAAATGCATTGGAATCCGTATAGGGTGTTTTAATGAGTTTGAAGCTTGGAAAGTGCTTGTTTTAAGGTCGCCTAATCATTGAATTGAAGAGCCTTCAGTTTGGTAGGAGTTTACAGAGTGTGGTAAGAGTTTTGTTCATTTTGGAGATTTCATTGATTGCTGGTTCAAAATTTCAGTTTGCAGATTTTTATATCAGACTTATTTCAATTTCTGATTTTGGTTTCTATCTTCAATAATTGAGAGATTATCAAGTGGGAGATTATCTATTTCTTTGTGTTTTGTAAAGATTGTAATAACACTTGAAAATTGCAGTTGTTTTTCATTGTAAGACTGTAAATAGTAGTACTGTTCCAATCATTTAACTTGCTGCATATTTTAGTGTTAATTTTCACATATTTGTAACCCGTGGATGGTTTACCGCCAGTGTGGAGAAAAAACAAACTAACCTCTCATTTATCACCCACTGAAAAGTGGCGAATTCCCACTATTGAGTGGATGCCTGCCGTAGCAGATGAATTAGTTTTGCTTTGTAATCTTTTCCCCCCACTAAATTAGTGCAAGTGTAGAAATCTCTCATGGCTGGTTCACCGCCCCCTTGCATTCAGTTGTAATTCAATTTTCAGTTATAGCTAGTTTCCTCCGCTATATGCTATCACCTCGCCTTCTAAGGATCTTGGTGAACATTCTTGGTGTTGAGTGCATTTAATTTGATTATCATTTGGAAGCTAACGCTAATCAATTGGCGTAGTGCTGGTTTGTGTTGTGAAAATTCCAAGGAAAAACTAAGGGGTTCATTTCACACCCCTAAGAAAGTTATAAATAGATCACTCCACTTCCCCTTCTCACTTACTGTGCATTTTATCCTTGCTCAAGCATTCCCGCTACGCCGTGCCAAACCTCCTAAGTCAATTACCAGTTCACTTAAAGCTTCTATCTCCTAAAAATGGCCACACCCATTCTCGTTGATGTTTCTCAGAAGCCTAGGCCAAAGTACAAACAATTCTCGTACAAAGCAATGGAAACCGACCTAGTAGGGGCATTCTCAATGGTTCCCATGGATGTCATCTACATAGAGGATATCTGGAAATACATTCATGCACCTCTCATGGAGATTGACCATACCAAGTTGGAAGATCTAAGGCACATTCTCTTGCAGCAAGGAACACAACAATATCTGTCGCAATACAAGAACATAGTAGAGAAACAATTGGACGTGTGAAGGGAATTTCCAAATTTGCACAGTGCGAGAAGATTGGGTTTGAATAATTCTAAGTCGGTTTCATGACGAACATCTATATCTAGACCACCCATACAAATCACCAAAGATGCTATCCAAGCCATAACAGGCCTATGGGCCTAGGGAGATGTTCCACAAAACAAAGCCATAAAAATCACAAAAGTCACACACCTAACCGAATCAACCTATGATAGTCGAAGCCTTGATGTCACAAAAATCACCAATCCAACGATCAAGTATGCCACCATGGGCATTGCTTACAAAGTTTTCTGTTAGCAATACGATTTGCACCCAGTTGAACATGAAGGTTCAACAATCTATTGCAACATGAAAATGTTCTCGAGTTGTGGGAAACTCATTGTGAGAATGAATCTCCGGAGAAGGCCGGCTTCCTCGTTGATGAATCACCTAATCTAATGGCTTGCAGAGGAAAGGGTTAGAGAAAGAAATTGTAATTCAAATCCTACAACCTATGATGATTAACCAACATTAGAGAGATTCTGATAATTAACTCACTCACAATACCTTTTAAAACTTAACTCTCACAAACTCATGATGCATCTGACTCAATAGTGATTTGTGCGAAGGTTTGCAACAGACACAAGACACCTGACTCAAATACAACTCCTACAAAACACCCTATAACAATGAGACATGAAAATGATCCACAATTCGAATCACAAAACACATCCAATCATCATTGTAAAGCATAGAACAAGAAATAAGGAAGGAGAATGCTGTTGTTTTTATTAAACTGAAGGAGTGGTAACTCTCAAAATCTGAGTACAAAAGGAGTTTACAAGCTCTTTGAATATGTGTGAGAGCAAGAAACTGATATCTGACCCCCTTGAGAAATTAGAATTTCTCAATCTTATAGACATTACGTGACCTCAACCATACAAAGATAGAAAACATCAGGCCCACTGCTTCTCCAAAAAAGCAACCCATTGTGCATTTTCGAGCTCAGGAAAAAGGCTCCAAAAGATGACACAAAGCAGCTCCAAAAATCATCAAAAAGATAGAAATTCACCACCTCCAAAGGATCCATCCAAAAAAGCCTCTAAATCAGGAACATCTTGGCTGGAAATTGAAAATGGAAACTTCGTTTTGTCCTCCTTTCTCGAACTCGCCCAAAAAAAATCGAACTAAAGATATTGGCCACCTTTTTTTATGCCTTTCATTAAAAATGCTAAAAATAGCAAGAGATCAAAGCAATTTATAAAAACATTGCTTTTGTCTCTGCTTTACAATATTTGCAGTTTTAAATTACATATATAGGCCTATCCTCATCTTAATCTTATGATTTTTTGCAATTCAAAATTTCTAGGAAAGATTTGCAAAAAATAATCATATCGATGCCTATTACAAGTGATTTTTCTTCAAAAAATCATAAAAACATATGGACGAATATCTATTATTGATTTCAATAAAATCAATAAAAAATGACAGTATCTAAGCATACAATTGTTTGACCTTTCTAAGACATAGACATTTAATTAAACAAAATACCCTAAGGTATTTTAAACTATGAAACACAAATTAAATGCCTAACTTAAAAAGACTTAGGCGGATGACATTCAATTGAACCCTAAAAGGGTCGACCTAAGCAACATGTTTCAGCCACTATGGTATTAAGACTTGGAAATGATATTTTTAAAAGACATTGAGAAAATCCCCTAAGTCGGATTAGGGTTAGGGAGGAAACCCTAAGAACAAAGCGTTCGGACCCTATGATTTCACATTTCATTTTGGTTGGCTAACCGACTAGGAAATGAACTTTGCAAGCCGCCGCCATGGGATTAGGGTTTGGAGCTCTGGACACCACCATTCAAGCTCAGGCTCGCCATCTCCAGTCGATTCTCCACTAGAATGCATTGGTAAACTCTTCTATCTACATTTTGTTGCCTCTATTATTTCATTTGATGAATAAAAATGGCCTTCAGGCCCTAGGCGTTGATTGTATTTGATGCATTTCGTCTTTCTTTGTGTCGCCATGCTACTCATCACCTGATATGGCCGCCATGAGGAACCATGTGTGAACATTTGAAAGCTTCGGCCGCGGCTTGTGAGTGTACTTCTTCACAAATTATTGAAGGTGAGCTCTATTTTCTGGCTTAAAATGCATTTCCCTCTTCAATAAAAGCTATTCGACCTTTTACTTTACAAAATATGAAGATTTGGGAACTTTTGGGTTCGGCCCTTGTTCTAGCCGCGACCATACTTGTATATTTCCCTTCTGTTATGCAAAATTGTTTTCTTGGGCTCGACCCATGATGTAAATGTAAACCATTTTTTGAATGAAAGCATCTCTTGGATTCTAGATTTTTGTTTTGAAGGTTTCCAGAACTTCATGGCTGCGGCCTGAAACCTTGTTTCCACCATTTTTGAAGAGCTCAAGAGCTCGAAACTTTGCATTTTCCTAGGATTTGGCTTTTAATACAAAAACCACAAGTGGGTTTGCTCGAAAATGAAGAAACCTCCTTCTCAGGTCGCGGCCATGAGAGTATGCATTAGGGGTTTCAAAACATTTTATTTTCATGCTTCTTTGAAAAGCATACACCATTGGTAACAAGCTTGAAATACTTGATTTGCACAGTTTCTTGTGTTTAGAACACAATACCCTAAATGGTTATTTGCATTTTTGAAAGAAAAATACTCAAGGTCTGCGGCCATGAGAGCTCAATTAAGCACATTTATCAATTAGTTATGAACTTGAAACACCCTCACTACTGCATTCTGATGCTTCTTGATGTAAACAAATGTGGATTATGGGCATTTCATATGTCTTCATGATGAAACAGTAGCATAACTCATCGTTTTGAAAACACAAGAATGATTCACTTCTTTCAAGCTCGAACTGTAGCTTTACTTGCTTGCAGATCTTACACATTTGAATGTTTAAGAAAATGAATTTCCATCTCTTTTTGCTTTGAGCAATGCAATGTGATCTTTGTAACAAAATGATATGTTCCTGTAGCAAAATATTGTTTGCTGCACTCCACCTGTAGTCGATGCTTGACGAAACTACAATTTACTGTACTCTTCATGCATTTTTGTTTACCAAACAACAAGTATTGAAATTGATTCTGTTTTATGCATAAAAGATTCTGAGAAACAATATCATGATAAAATTGTTTTGAAACTGCTCAAATTTCTTCGTTTGTAATTGATGACATTGCAAACAAGGCATATGTATGCCTGTTCACTATCACATTTTGTCATGTCCCCTTCTCAGTGACATCTCTCGGAGTACAGGATTGGCCTATCACACGACCCTCGTAGGCTGATAGACTGGATAGAGGGTCACTTCGGAGCTTGGCTCAGCTTCAGTTAGCAGAGATTGATCAGTAGTCTTTCGTTTTTGCTCAATCGGAGACTTTTTGCAGAATTGCTATTTTTAGCAATTCCTGGCAGGCAGTGTGGGACCCCTGCTATTTTTAGCAATATGGCTTTGGCTGTATTCGGAATCACTTCAGAGTTCGTCAGCTTCAGACGGATCAGTCATCGGACGAGTATCGAGGAAGATATTAATATTTAATTGCATTAATTAAATATTAATCATTTAATGATTATAATATAAAGTTATAATATTAAATTATAACTTAAGTGATTTCTCATTGAGGGGTGCGCAATCATCAGAAGGGGCCTATTTGGCAATTAAATTATGATTTAAATATTTGGCTGAGGACTATGGAGAATTAAAAGAATTAAAAAGTCAAATATTAATTAAAACCCTATTCTTAAGGAAATCGCATTTTTCAGCATATTAGAGGATTTGCCTTGGGTTTTGGAGCCATTATGTTATTTTTGAATTGAAAATTGATGAAGTTTGATCAGAGCACGGAAGCCAAGGGTTTTAGTCTCAGAGCATTGGGGAACGAGCCATCTCCAGTGAAAGCAATTCAGAGGGTGTGAGATATCATTTGATTTATTGCCAGGCAAGAGATTTCTTCACTTAGAAGAAATTACAGAGCATTCACAGAGGTTTATATCTTCAGGTTTTCAGTGAGAGTCTATCCAGAGAAGTTATCCACAGTAGGGCGCCTATTTTGTTTGAAGCTGGGAATTCTATGGAGGGCCGTACCTTTATTTATTGATTGCTGTTATTACCAGGCCATACTTCTGTTGTACCTGGCCGTACCATCATTAAGGAGGCGTGTTCTTTATTCTGGTCAAAACGCCTATCTTTCAGGCTAGCAATCTTCACCAAAGTTGGCGCTAGAGTAGCTGGGATCTGTTGAGATTGTCAGACGGAGGGAGAAGCATACTTGCAATAAGAACCGTACCATTTATGTACTTCCAGCCTGCTGCAAAATACCAGGTTCTTTATATTAAATTATGCTGTTTCAATAGGCATGTTATCCGATCTTTACTGTATTGAGTCCAGTGAATCAATAAAGGATTAATCAGCATTAGATCTTGTCTTTCTACCCACATTGGCATCATAGTTATTTTATTTGAATTTATTTATCCATTCTTTGCAAAATCGCATTATTACCTTAATGCTCAAAAATCACAAAAAAACCAAAAAAACTTCAAAAACAAACAAAAATCAGTCAGATTCGAGAAACAGGGAAACTGGGGTTTCTACAGTGGTATCAGAGCTAAATCCTGCCATCCTAAGGGTTTAGCCATCATATGCAGCCAGACGAGCTTGAACCATACAGGTATTATACACGCAGACGTGCCTTGATTGACAGGCAATGGAGTTTGAGTAGGCAGCCAAAAAAAATGGCTGACAGGAATGACAGGGCTGACAGAGCAGATATACCTAGAGATCAGGACGATGCCGAGGTTTTAAACACTCTCAGAGACTTACGTGCAGGTTAGCGGCAGTCTAACGATGTGCTACAACAGTTGGCAGTGGCAATCCAGAGGTTAGGTATACAGAGGAGACCGTCACCATAGCGTGACGATAACAGGAGTGATGCAGGATCTCGGAGAGCACCTAGGACTATTTCACGGACAGCAGACAGGCCCACTAGGCCTACTTTTGTGAGACAGGAGCCCGATGAGGCTATTGCAGGTGAGGAGCATGAGGAGTTGTTCGTAGATACATTGATGGCAGCGAACGAGGAGTGGGAGTTAGTACCACCTGATGTCAGAGAGAGGATTTCCTTTGACCGATTTGTTACACAGAGGAGAGAATATCGCAGAGGACGACAGGATTGGAGACCTAGACATCAGAACAATGACCTAAAACATGCTGCAAACAAACTCAATCTAGCGATGTTCGATGGTAGTGGCAAGGTGACAGCCCAGGCATGGATCAGTAAGTTAGACACATTCCTCACATTACGCCCGATGGCTGAGAGAGATGCTATCCGTTATGCGACACTGCATCTTGAGGGAGTGGCTTACGATTGGTGGCACCACGGTATGGTGACCTTACAGCATGACAGGATCACATCATACCAGGAGTTTGTGGACAGATTGGTTGAGCGGTTTGATAGGAAGGATCCAGAATCCTACTTCAGAGATTTGGCTCAGTTGAGACAGAGTGGCAGTTTGGAGTCCTATATTGGTGACTTTCAGAAGTTATCAGTCATGGTTTCGAACATTTCAGAGAGGCGATTGGTAGTACTCTTCCTGGAGGGTTTGACAGAGCCACTGAGAGGTTGGATCAAAGCCTTTGATCCTCCTTCTTTACAGGAGGCGATGAAGAAAGCACGAAGCATGGAGTTGGCAGCACCTTCTAGTAGATTTAACTCCCGAGGGTCTTCGTCATTTAGAGATAATAAGGGCTTTAACAGAAATAAGGACAAATCTGATTTTAACAAAGAAAAATCAGACTTTAAAAACGATTCGAAAGCTAAATCAGCACCACCACCTTTGGATCATGAGGCCCTTAATGACCTACGCAGGAAGAAGCTTTGCTTCTACTGCAAAGGACCGTATGACGCCAATCACGATTGTCCTCTAAGACCTAAGGGCAAGGCAAATCGAGTGATGTGGGCATATTATGAGGACTCAGAATCAGAAAATTCCGAACAGCAGGAAAGTTCCAAGGATTCAGAGTCAGAGGCTCCAGAGCCTAGAGCTGAGACAGAGCTAGAGCTTCAGATACAGGAGGCACGGCTATCTAGCATTCAGCAGGAGGGCTCATTCAGGATTCGGGGTGTGTTAGCAGGACAGAGGGTCATCTCCCTTCTTGATACAGGAGCCACACATAATTTCATTGATGCTAGGTTTGTTGAGAAACGTGGACTCATCACTGAGGAGTTCGAGGGCATCAGAGTCAAAGTGGCAGATGGATACACTTTGAAATGCGAGCGCATGATTAAGGATCTCCCCTTACGCTTGAACAATTATGAGTTCAAGGCAGATTATTATGTTGTTAATATGGGAGACATTGATTTAGTCTTGGGAATGAAGTGGTTACACTCATTGGAGGAGGTTACACTTCGTCTCAAGGACATGGAGATCCGTTTTGAGGTCGACGGGAAGACTCACATACTTAAGGCAATACGGGACAGCGACCTTAAAACAATTTCCTTTCGCCGAATGGAGCGGCTCATGCGTCATGATATGGTAGAGTGGGCTGCAGAGTGTCATTTAGCACCTTTACAGGAGGGACAGCAAAAGACAGAATATCATCCTGACATTCAGAAGTTGAGAATCAAGCATGACAAGGTGTTCAGTGATATTCCGCCAGGTAGACCTCCAGACAGAGGGATAGAGCACATCATTGAGCTCGAGGAGGGTGCGAAACCCGTTATGATAACTCCTTACAGGCATCCTAAAAGATTGAAGGATGAGATCGAGAAGACAATAAAGGAGTTACTTGCTATGGGTCACATTCGACCAAGCAAATCACCGTTCGCTTCTTCTATTGTATTGGTGAAGAAGGATGGAACGTTGCGCATGTGCATTGATTACAGGGTCCTGAATAAGAGGACAATCAAGAACCGATACCCGATACCGAGGATTGATGAGCTTATTGATGAGCTCCATGGTGCCTGTTATTTTACTAAGATTGATTTACGGTCGAGGTATCATCAGATCAGAGTCCGTGAGCAGGACATAGAGAAGACAGCCTTCAGATGTCATTGTGGGCACTTCGAGTTCGTAGTGATGCCATTTGGGCTCACTAACGCACCCGCCACTTTTCAGTCCACGATGAACAGGGTTTTTCATGCATTGCTGAGGAGGTTTGTGTTGGTCTTTTTCGATGACATCCTGATTTACAGTCGGACTTGGCAGGAGCATTTGGCTCATTTGGAGACAGTGTTGAGCATCTTGGAGAGGGAGTCCTTGTATGCCAAGGAATCCAAGTGCGACTTGGGAATGACCGAATTGTTATATCTTGGTCATATTATCAGTGCAGATGGAGTGCGTATGGATCCTCAAAAGATCCGTGCCATTATTGATTGGCCCACATCGGCAAACCTGACACAGTTGAGAGGGTTTCTCGGTTTGTGTGGATTCTACCGTAGGTTCGTGAATGGTTATTCACGACATGCAGCCCCGATGACAGATTTGATGAAAAAGGGGGCATTTGTTTGGACTTCTGAGGCACAGGAGTGTTTTGTGAAGTTCAAGGAGTTGATGACCACATGCCCTGTTTTGGCACTACCCGACTTTACGAAGCTGTTTGAACTTCAATGTGATGCATCAGGTGAGGGCATTGGTGCGGTGCTTATGTAGGACAAGCACCCGATAGTGTACGAGAGCCGCAAGCTCAGAGGACCCGAGAGATTGTACAACATATATGATAAGGAGATGCTCACGATTATGCATGCTTTAGCAAAATTTAGACAATACCTTGTTGGCAGAAAATTTTGCATTAAGACTGATCATAACAGTCTGAGACACTTCTTGGGGCAGCGAGATCTCAATGACAGACAGCAGAAGTGGGTCAGTAAGTTGCAGGCTTATGACTTTGATATTTCATATATCAAAGGTACACAGAACGTAGTGGCAGATGCACTTTCACGGAGACCGTACTTGAGCACTATGGTTCAGATTTCGGAGGATTGGAGGCATATGATAGTGGCAGAGTATGCCAAGGATAGTTGGGCTTCCAGTATTGTTGAGGGATCAGCATTTGATACCAGGTACACACTTGTGAATGACTTGATCATTTACAAGCACAGGATATTTCTGATTCCCGGTTCAGAGGTGAAGAACATGGTTATGCGAGCCTTTCATGACATCCCTACAGCAGGACATCCCGAATACTTCAAAACGTACAGGCAGATACGGGAGAGGTTCACATGGAAAGGACTGAAGAGAGATGTTCTTCAGTATGTGCGTGAGTACCCTATTTGTCAGCAGAACAAGCAGGAGAACACGTACCCGACAGGTTTACTACAGCCACTTCCGATTCCTGATAGGAAGTGGGAATGCCTGTCGATGGACTTTATCACGGTCTTGCCTAAAGCCCAAGGGCGTGATTGTATTTATGTAGTTGTGGATCGGCTTACGAAGTATGCCCACTTCTTTCCGATCACCACGACTTACACAACTACACAGGTAGCAGAGGTGTTCTTTCGTGAGATATTCAGACTTCATGGGTTGCCTCGGAGCATCGTGAGTGACAGAGATAGTCGGTTCTTGAGTAATTTCTGGCAGGAGGTCTTCAGGCTTTGTGGGACCGAGCTTACACCGAGCACCAGTTACCATCCACAGACAGATGGGCAGATGGAGATAGTGAATAAGTGGGTGGAAGGATATCTCAGAAATTATATTGCAGGGCAGCAGAAGGCGTGGGTCAAATGGATACATTTGTGTGAGTATTGCTATAACTCGAATTCCATATGACCATTCAGATGTCACCCTTCATGGCGTTGTACGGGTATGAGGCGCTGAGTTTCCTTGATTTGCTACTGAGCGACAGTAGAGTGCCGAGTGCAGGAGGATGGTTGCAGGAGAGTCAGGACACTATGAGGGCTCTCAAGGAAAATATTGCAAAGGCACAAAATCAGCAGAAGCAGTATGCAGATCAGAAGAGGACGGAGAGGCATTTCGAGGTTGGTGACATGGTTTACCTCATGCTGCAGCCCTACCGTCAATCCACTCTTAGGAAGAGTGGGTCAGAGAAGCTCAAGCCACGTTACTACGGTCCTTTCAGGATCCTGAGGAGAGTTGGTGAGGTGGCTTACGAGCTTGAGCTTCCAGCAGAGAGCAGGGTACACAACGTATTTCATGTATCACGCCTCAAAAAGGCGTTGGGTCATCGTGTGGTACCGTCTGTAGTCTTACCTCCCTTAGATGATGAGGGAAAGTTGATCTTAGTACCTGAGTCCATCCTGGAGTACAGGGAGAGACAGTTGCGTCGGAGGACTATCAAGGAATATTTGGTAAAATGGAAAGATTTGCCGGTTGAGGATGTGACATGGGAGAGCGAGGAGATTCTGCAGCATCCGGCATTGAGGTTGCTTGAGGACAAGCAATTTCAGGAGGGGCGGACTGTCATGTCCCCTTCTTAGTGACATCTCTCGGAGTACAGGATTGGCCTATCACACGACCCTCGTAGGCTGATAGACTGGATAGAGGGTCACTTCGGAGCTTGGCTCAGCTTCAGTTAGCAGAGATTGATCAGTAGTCTTTCGTTTTGGCTCAATCGGAGACTTTTTGCAGAATTGCTATTTTTAGCAGTTCCTGGCAGGCAGTGTGGGACCCCTGCTATTTTTAGCAGAATGGCTTTGGCTGTATTCGGAATCACTTTAGAGTTCGTCAGCTTCAGACGGATCAGTCATTGGACGAGTATCGAGGAAGATATTAATATTTAATTGCATTAATTAAATATTAATCATTTAATGATTATAATATAAAGTTATAATATTAAATTATAACTTAAGTGATTTCTCATTGAGGGGTGCACCATCATCAGAAGGGGCCTATTTGGCAATTAAATTATGATTTAAATATTTGGCTGAGGACTATGGAGAATTAAAAGAATTAAAAAGTCAAATATTAATTAAAACCCTATTCTTAAGGAAATCGCATTTTTCAGCATATTAGAGGATTTGCCTTGGGTTTTGGAGCCATTATGTTATTTTTGAACTAAAAATTGATGAAGTTTGATCAGAGCACGGAAGCCAAGGGTTTCAGTCTCAGAGCATTGGGGAACGAGCCATCTCCAGTGAAAACAATTCAGAGGGTGTGAGATATCATCTGATTTATTGCCAGGCAAGAGATTTCTTCACTCAAAAGAAATTACAGAGCATTCACAGAGGTTTATATCTTCAGGTTTTCAGTGAGAGTCTATCCAGAGAAGTTATCCACAGTAGGGCGCCTATTTTGTTTGAAGCTGGGAATTCTATGGAGGGCCGTACCTTTATTTATTGATTGCTGTTATTACCAGGCCGTACTTCTGTTGTACCTGGCCGTACCATCATTAAGGAGGCGTGTTCTTTATTCTGGTCAAAACGCCTATCTTTCAGGCTAGCAATCTTCACCAAAGTTGGCGCTAGAGTAGCTGGGATCTGTTGAGATTGTCAGACGGAGGGAGAAGCATACTTGCAATAAGAACTGTACCATTTATGTACTTCCAGCCTGCTGCAAAATACCAGGTTCTTTATATTAAATTATGCTGTTTCAATAGGCATGTTATCCGATCTTTACTGTACTGAGTCCAGTGAATCAATAAAGGATTAATCAGCATTAGATCTTGTCTTTCTACCCACATTGGAATCATAGTTATTTTATTTGAATTTATTTAGCCATTCTTTGCAAAATCGCATTATTACCTTAATGCTCAAAAATCACAAAAAAACCAAAAAAACTTCAAAAACAAACAAAAATCAGTCAGATTCGAGAAACAGGGAAATTGGGGTTTCTACACATTTCATGACACTGCACTTGAACAATTGATCACCTGTGATTTTCAATTCATTGCACAATTAGACTTGATTGTCCTAGATGGTCACTTGTTTAAGCTCTTATGATGTTTAAATGCACTCCTTCAGATGTATATTTCCTTGAGCAACATTTAATTGTTTTCTATTGACGTGTTTTTTATGACAATACCAACACAGAATAAAATGTCCAACGGTCACTCTATTCTCTCTTGATCAAAGTATTCCGCATGCTAAGATTGCGTGAAAGTTCATGCGTTCAACTCCAAGGTTCCTTTTAGTGCGAATAGACTCAGTTAGTTGATGTGAATATGCTGGGTATTCCAAGGGGACTTACGTGATTGTTCAACTCTATGAAGTAGTTAAGATACGAATGATCTGACAATGAGGCTCTGATTTCCAAGTTAACCGGGAAAATACTGAATTTAAAAAGAGATAAGGGTAGGGATTCTACAATCTATTCTAAATGTGGAACGCGAAGATCAATTTTTACAAACTTCAAACCAAGCTCTACTTTGCCTCACTTCGGACAGCTTCCGCAGAACCGATGCAATCTTCGAAGGATAATGAAAGATGTTCAAACTACGATTCACCATGTAGAGACCGTCACAATGATGCATATCAACACATAAGCCGCAATTGAAGTTAAGTTCACAATGTTCCAGTTGACCACGCAAGGCGAACCCACCATCAGTGAGCCCGCTAGTGGTATGGATAACCGAAGTTTGCTCAAATTAAACACCACATTCCACGACTACCAACTACTTGCATGAAATAAAATCTACTTTACTTTAAGCTACTTTAAGACCCTAAATGAATCGGAGAGACGAAAAAGCCTTGCTAGCTACTCACAATAACGGATAGAACCACCAAGCAATGATAAATCTTTGTATTATGAGAGTGTTCACAACAACTTCTTACAAAGTCCTCAAATAGGAAAACTTTCTTTCCTTTCCAAGCTAAACTAACTTCTAAGCTATCTCTCTAACTATTCTAACTTCTATTTTTTCTACTCTTTGATTTCTTGATCTAATCTAACATAGATTACAAATGAGGGGGGATGCCCCTTTTATAGTTGGCCCAGTCCAGCGGATGGCTTAAATTGAATTACAATAAAGAGCTCAGATCGAGCCACATATGCCCTAATTAGGGTTTTTTCCCTAAAAACCGCCATTGAGAGGAGTGGGGCAATAAATGCACAAAATATTCTCCGCTCCCCACTACGAGCAATTAATGCCCACTATCTTCTTCTAGAAGATTCTCATTCAGAAACACGTTCCCACTACTCTGTCTGCCAATTCTGTTGCGCTAGGAGGAGGATAAAAGAGTCTCTAAGATTGTCTCCAGAGTTCGTCTGCTCAGTCGCTCACGTTCATCCCTCCTGTCGTTTCAATTCCTGGATGCATTTGTAACTTTCATATTTCTTCAGCTCACTGGTTTGGGCGCACTTAGCTTCTTTTGCACCACGTCCTTGATGCCTTAGACAAATCTTCAATGCCTTTTCCTTTTCCAAATTTGTAATGTTGTCCATCTTCATCACCTCAAGTCCTCACGCTCTGCTTCCGGTGTTCATCCTGCAAAACAGAAAGAAGAGAATCAGAACACTTATAATAGAAACTCACTTACCTTACCTAGTCTCCACGTTCTGACTCCCAAGGCCTGCTTGATGTTCGAGCTTCATTATGCCTTAGACAAATTTCTTCCCTGTGAGCGTACTTGACCTCCTGTTGTTTCATTTTCTCTTTCCTTAGACAACCTTATATGCTTTATGAATTTCACCCACTGTAATCCAGGCACTCATTTTGACATCACAAGCCAGGACAATTTTTTTTGTAGAAACATTTCTCTGCCTTAGAAAATTTATCCATCTGAGCCTTAGGAACTTTGTTAAACGGGTGCCAGGCTAAAATCTTTGTCGAAACAACACAAGCGAGGTGTGTAAGAACCTTAAATCATCTCCCGATGGCAAATGTCCAATACCCAGAAGAAATTTCCCCTTTGAAATCATAATTTCCATGTGTATCCAAACGAAGGGGTAAGTTTAATTTTTATTATTTTTGAAAAATAATAAAAATTACTAAGGTTTGCTCCATTTTAATTCTGGGCGTACTTCTTACCTGTAGCCTCAACCTTTCAAAATCTTGGTGTTCCTCATATTTTTCCGAAGAATTTCCTCCAGCTTATATCACCTTGTATCTGGAAAGATTAATATCAATACCTCCTCTAGGCGCATCCCTTGTCTTTGCCTTTGCCTTAGAAAATAAAAATGTCTTCAACTCCATCTTGGGCGCACTTCACAAGGCCTAGTTTATTTTATCCACCTTAGAAATTTCCTTCAAGTCTTAGCCACTTAACTTCTACCTTGAGGACACATTTAGCTAGGCAAGCTTCAATTTTAATGCCTTAGGCATTTTTCCTATTATCTATCAATCTCCCCAAGGTTTTGGCGTATTTTTCCTAGGGAGTTTTCATTTCTCCTGAAAGCGCATTTTACATAGCCCATTCCTATTTTCCATGCCTCGGCAAATTTTTCCAACCTTCTTGTTTGCCTTGAGGGCACATTTTACCAGGGGGGGCTTCATTTTGACTTAGGCAAATTTGTAACACCTTCATGCTTGCCTTGAGGGCGCATTTTACTCCTTGAACTTCCATTTTTACTTAGAAACTTTTCTCAAGTCTTCCTCCCTCAAGGGCGCATTTAGAGGGGTGAGCTTCTACTTTCTTACTTAGAAATTTCTTCACCATGTTGCACTTGCTTAGGGTGCATATGGAAGGGTGTGCTTCCATTTCTCAACACTTAAAAACTTTTTTAACTTTCACTTCCCCTGCTGGGCGCATTTGAGAGGTAGAGGATGAACTTTGTTTATGCCTTAGAAACTTTCAGCCACCCTTCTCCCTTGAGGGTGCATTTTGCATGTGCTACTTCCATTTGTGTGCCTTAGAAACTTTTTTGAAGTGGATTTCCTAAGGTGGGCGCATTTGAGGGTAGAAGCTTTTGTTTCACCATACTTAGAATTTTTTTTATATCCACCTCATTCAAGGGCGCATTTAGAGGGGTGAGCTTCTATTTTGCCATACTTAGAAACCTTTTCATCTCTTCTTCCCCCAAGGGCGCATTTCAGCCCATTGACTTTTGTTTTCAACACTTAGAAAGTTTACATTCCTCCTTCTTGCCAAGGGCGCATTTGAGGCCATGTGCTTTTATTTCACTTAGAAGATTTCCCTAGGCACTCTTTCACCATGGGCGCATTTGAGGGTATCTACTCTCATTTTAATGCCTTAGAAAATATTTCAAACAGCAAGCTACCTCGTCTTGCCTTGGGCGCATTTAGGAGGGAGTACTTTTATTTCATAACTTAGAAACTTTTCAAGCTTCATCCTTGAGGTGGGCGCATTTAGGTGGTCTTACTTGCATTTCATGCCTTAGTAGAATTTGAAGGCACATAATCCTTGGGCGCATTTGACATGCCAAGCTTTTATTTTCCACACTTAGAGAATTTCTTAACTTCATGACCCTTTGGGCGCATTTTGAAGGTGAAGCTTTTGTTTTCCACGCCTTAGATTTTTTCAAGGCTTTCATCAACTTGACTTGGGCACATTTCACCTGTCCTCATGCCAGTTTCCATTCGTGGACTTAGAAGTTTCTTCAACGCCCCAGCTACCTTTGCCGTCGATTTTTAGTAAATTTTGGAGGTGTGTGCCTTTTCATGGTTTTTTTACCCGTTCCGACTCTGGTGCTGGCATGATACATTCCTTGTGGCCTTTCTACCTTGTTTATACCTGTTGCCCAAGCTGATGTGCTATTTTTAGCTCCCATGCTATTTTTAGCAAACCCTAAAATTCATAGACCTCTGCAGCTCTGATTGACTTGAAATTTGCTAGGCGTGATCCTCATTGCTTGGTGAACCTGTTTACATCTGCCCCTCGTGCTGACCTGCTATTAATAGCCATGTTCTGGAGACGACTTACTATAAATAGCAAGTGCCCGGATTATGCCCAAATTTTACCAGTAGATTGCCTGAAGGATGCTGATCGCAGTGGGATACCTTCGTTTCTCGAAATTCTGGCTTTTTACCCTACTTTTTAGGCATCGAAGATGGAAACCCTAATCTGACTTGCATGTGGCTCAAATGACCTTAGTTTGACTTGATTTTTGTCGCTTGTTGCTTTGCTTGTGAAACTAAAGTGTCGGGGAGCTGCTGGAGTGAACCTGCTAAAACTAGTAAGTGCCTAGAAAGTGGTCAATCCGATGTCGGATGAGTTTGCATGTCACATTGTCCGAGGGCTTTTAGAAAACCCAGAAAAACCTAGAAAACTGGTCTGCATGCGGGCATTGGCTAAAAATAGTAAGTCCCTGAAAACTGATCCATTATGTTTGCATGTCACACCACTGTGAAGCTCTCGCAAAACCCACATGGAATATCCGAACATGCGTTAAAGAACTCTGCATGCAAACCCTAAAGATAGCCTTCGAAGGATGAACTCTAAAAGTGATTGTCTCGGTTTGCATGTTACATCGTTGCGAAGGTCTCAAGAAACCCAAAAGTAATCTCCGGACATGCATTGAAAAATCACATGTTTGAACCCTGAAAATGGCTCCCGAAGCCCGAACTGCCAAAAATAGCAGGTTGTCTGATCCTGCCCAAAATTTACGTGCAAGCAGTTGATAGTTACCTGAATGTGATGGAATAGTTAGAATCCCAAAATTCTGAGGAAGGGACCTCAGATTGAGTACTTACTAAAAATAGTAAGTCGCCAGAACTTAGTGAAAATTCAGTAGGACTTTGCCTTGAGTCTCCTGATCGTAGCGCCAAGCTCATATTTCAATTTTCCAACTCAATTTGACCTCAAACAAGCCTGCAGAATGAAAACCCTAACTTCACATACTTAGCCAAAATTCCAAATCAGGTCAAAAGATGGGACATCCCCAGAAGAACAAAAAGATCAGAGAGACGCAAAACAACCCAAAACCGAAGCCAAAAGACCAAAATGGAGCAAAAATTAGGGGGTCCCCATCTGGCATGGGGTGATGTGTGAAAAGGTCACAACATTTTCCTTTCTGAAACTCCTCTATGACATGTCGAGGAACAACATGCCGGGTCTCAACCCTTGTGGGAGCCCGTTTTACACCACATGCTTCATAATATTCAAAACAAAACAGCAGCATGACTTGTCCTATACCTGCACAGGAAACAAACAATGTTAGATTAAAAACCATAATTACTAGGTTTCTCATGATGTTTCCTCCTTTGGATCCACTTGCACTCATCCTTTCTTCAGTTGGTTTCAATCCATCGAAAGCAATATTCTACATTATTGTTGATAGATAATGTAGAGAGGTGTATAGTTCGAGCTCTAACAACTTTTGAAATCATTTGCAGGTTCACTTGGAGCACGGAAGCAAGGAAGGGTGCACCACTCCGAAGGCAACTCGAAACCACCATCAGGCAATGACGATTATGCTTCCTTTTACATGTTCTTTCTTCCTCCTATCTTCTGTAGTGTAGTGTACTCCTTTTGATTCACTATTTCATCTATTCCCATGGCTTGTGTGGGATCCTTGATTCTTCTTTTATCAAATGAATACAAAACAACATTTGTGAAATACTTGGTCAATTTTGTATTTTCTTTTTGTTAACAATGTATGAAACATTGTGAATGAATATCAAAATGAAAGCATTTCTTTTTTACATTTCAAAACAATACTTCGTGCTATAAATGATAATCAACAAACTGAAACACATTGCATTTAAACAACTAAACATTTAAATGTAGGCAATGGTTAAAGCATTTGCAAAAATAAAAATGAAAAATCTTCACCTTGAGATGAACCTTGGTCCTTAATCAATCAGCTCTGTCAATTTGAACTATGGTGAAAAATTGATAACATTTACTACACCAACCATGAGGATTTAGTTACCGCAATAGCCATCCACACAACGTATCAAATGGTCACAGAAGGCAAAGATATAGACCTCTATGAGGTTTTGCGGTGGGAACTCATGGATAACATACAAGGCACCAAGCACTCTCACTATCAATTCAGATATGGGACTCTATTGATATGCCTAACCTTCTACTTCACGCAACAGTTATCGGGATTTGCAAGGAAAGTTTAGGACTCAACCCCGTCCGTTGCAGCCCAGATCCAAGACCATGTAAAACACTTCCAAGATGCCACTTAATTTACCGCAACCTACTAGAGGTTTTTCAAATCTTTACAACAAAAGCTGCAAGCCAAGCAACACATCTCCTATGAGGTGGTTCGCTTATATATCAAGGATATAGTCTTCCTAGTAGATAAAGACTACACCTTTATGGAAGCAATTGAGCCAAGAACATAATGGATACCTCAACTCCCATATAAGGTAACAAACACCGAAATAAACTCATATGCCTCCACACTACTCAGCCTCCCCAAAGGTCCGCAAGCTGAGAACTTCACTACTTATTGGGAGTATATGGATAACTTAGCAAAGAAGAAGGCCGAGGAACATTTCAACAAAAATAAGGAAAAGCTGCAAGAAAAATGGGGGTTACCATAATAGGAGCCAAAGGAGCAGAGCACGCCCACTTCGTGGAGGTTTGGAAGACTCCACAGTGGCATCCCACTTGCAGAACCTTCCCAAGGTGAGAGTAGTTGACCAAGGAAGAGGAGGCTCACAACCACTCCCCCCATAAAGGAACCATCTATTGGTGTTTCCAACTGATGGTCTAGCATCTCCTAAAGGGTAGCTACTCCTTATACTTAGAGACCCTAGGTCGGTGGCCAACGAACAAGAGATGAATGATTGGAAAGCCTCTCCTCTGCACTTTAGGCTCTGGAAGACCAAGGTGGGTATCCTTATACATTAAGGCAGATCATCATACTACAATGGAGGAAGGTCTTCAATGGGCTAAATCACCTACACAACTCTCCCTTGTCTTCAATATCTAATGGTAGTATGGGAATAAACATAAAAGAAAATACAGGAAATGAAATAATTTTCTTATAAATTGAAATTGGATCCACCTCAGACTTAGACTTGTGAACATAGATTGACCAGTGCCTTATCCACACAGAGTCCAGAAATGAAGTAACACTCCTACAATAGACCCACCTTGGCTTCTTATAATCTTGTTGCCTTATAGCAAGAAACCAACAAAATAACAAAAATATCAAACTTCTTTGAGATCCTTATTGCATCATCACAACTTAACATATGAATTTAAAGAAGTTACATTGCTCCTTGAACAAAAACTAACAACTCATACATTCATGGTTAGCAAATGTGATATGAGAATAAATACAACCCTTGATTATATTGATTCAAAGACTGTGAGTACAATAGTGGAGAGAATGATAGAACTGATACAAACATAAAGTGCAAAATACAATGAACATTCAGGTCATCTATTGTTATTACAGAGAAAACATTACATGTCCTTCCTAAGTTCAGAAATCACTATACAAACTAAGACAAAGACTTACGAAAGTTTAGAGAGGATGGAACCTCAACAAAATGTACAAAATTTGTCTTTTTAGTGCAGGCATAACTCAGATTTGAAATTGAAATTGCAAACCCTAACCAAACTAGGGTTTCAGACCAAAGCACCCAAGTCAAACTGTAGTCCGTCAAGAATTTCCCCCCAAAATAGTGTAACCACCAGACATGAATGCCCCTGACACCTCGAGCACACTCCAATAAAGTCGATTGTGAAAATAAGCCTGGCATCCCTGGGAAATCCGCGATCATAGTTAGGAAGAACATACCCTGACATCGACTTCATTCTCTGCAACACATCAGGAAATCAATAGCGCCGCTCAACAAAAAATTCTGCTTGGGAGAAGCAAAAGTCTGATTTGTATTTGCCTTGGATTAATCCTGGTAACTGGTTGCAGTTGCGCCATTACTGCATATTCATTACCCTCGAGCAAGAGCGGCTAGCCATTGAAGAAATCAGAATTTGAACTGTGGTCGTTGATCACTCCCAATCGCGCCAAGATCTAATGGTTAACGCTCATCGCACAAAACTTTAAAACCCGACTGTCAGATTTAACCGCTTTAAATCCGGGCCGTTCGATCATCACCATTAAAACATCGAATGACTCACAACAACGATGTGAGTCATACAAAATCGATCCAATGAGACATTGCCATCTGGAGTGTTGACCATTCAAACCACGGGCTCCACCATTTCTTCACACGACGGGAGAGTCCACATGTCAACCGCTCGCCAACCCTACTGCTTATTATTTTATTCTCGTGGGGTGCATGGGGAACGATAGATCAAATCTCAGCAACCAATCTCCACCATCAGATTACAAAATATAACATCAGGCATGTGAGTGGGGACCGGGCCCCACTCTCACAATAGGACATGTGTCCTCAGCCTGTTGACCCTGCGGCTCATTATTTTAATCGAGCAGGGTTGGCGGGGAACGACTATGATGCAGTTAACGTTTCAACTTTGATATCCTCCGTTAGATCACGGGCCCACCTGCACACTTAAAAGAATTAATACGCACATGCGTATAAGTGATAACTTAAAAGGTGGCCGTTCTAGGACGTAAGACTTAGGGGATGACAAAATAATTTTGGCCCGCAACTTAGGAAAAGATCAAATATTTCAAATGGGGCGGCGATCGAAAGACCAGGTAAAGGAGCCGATAAACACACGACTGCCTTGACATAAGTTATAACTCAGATGATTGGGAGCCACCGATAACAAGGAGATCACTAAGTCACCCAAAATCTGAACTACAAAACCTCATGTCAGAGGTTGACAAGTTAGGAAAACCCGCGACTTAGGAAAATGACAATATTTGAAGGGGCCACGACTAGGCAAACGATGGACCAATGACATAAGGTTGTGACTTAAAGGGACAAGGCTAAGCAAGCACAAGATGCCAACATGACTTTAGAACAAAAGTGCACACCAAGGTTTAAGTGTTTAAGCCCTTCATGCAATTTTTTGAACCCTAAGCAGAGAAAATGGAGGAAACACAGAGGCTCAAGGGGCAAAAAAAGATGGAAATGGCCATGGATTTTACAAGTACCACCACCATCAAAGGTGCAAGCTACATAGGCTCTTTTGTAAATGAGTGCGGAGAAAAAGCCTAAGCGGAGAAAGAAGAAGGCACATAGGGAAGTTTCTCCAGTTCCACAAATAGTGGACATTGAAGAAGAAGAACAGACAGTATCAGAGGATACATATATCTTCTGGAAACTATGAACATCCTAAAAGTTTCCCCACTGGTTGATGAGGATCAGTTATATAGTGGGTTGTTCTGCAAGGAGGTGATGGATATGACATTGAAGAAGTACCCAAACATGGTAGTACCAAATCAAGTAATCACAGAAAGGGAAATCATCCAATATATGATAGCATCAAACACAACCCTAGAGGACTTGATTGACCACTTTCTAGACCCCTTGACTATTGTGTTGAAGAAGAGAAGGGAGAAAACGACAAAAGAAGAGGAGCAGTTAAAAGATTTAGCCATTAGGGAATTGACTGCTACAGTGACACCTTTGCAAAAGGAAAAGATAGTGGAGATTCAAACCAAAGAGCCTCGGTCAAAATAGAGATTGGATAAACTGACGATAGAGAAATCAGAAGTCACCCAAGCGGTGCAAAAAAAGATAAAAGAGGCAATAGAAAAAGCTTATCAGAAGTTGTAGGAGGAAGAAGCAAAGCTTAAAGTAGCTGCATCAGAGCAGAAACAATCCTCTAAACCTACGCAATATGAGACACCCTCTTCCTCCATCACATCATCTATGCAGTCCATCAAGGAATTTTTGGCCAAATAGAAGCAACTACAGCTAGTGACATCTACACAGCTGCTCCAACTTTCATTGGTAGGGTCACAGGTGGACCTTGGGAGTATCTCACCCCTCCACAAATTTTAGTTAGGGGTTATCTTGCATCGAACGGCTCGGGAAGAGATCTTGAAACACCATGTGGAGAGCTCCGACTAGTTAGAGGAGTTGGTAAAAGATTTACAAGAAAAGTTCCCTCAAATCTAAGGAGACTCATCCTAACCATTGGCAGTACAACTCAAACTCTAGTAGAAGGGGTGATAAAAGTCAACTAGCTTCAAAAGTAAACACTAAGGTAACAAATTCAGGCAGAGTTTCAAAAGACACAAATAGATGAGGAACGAAAGAAATGTGCCACTGCACGCTTTGCCCTGGAATTACAGATCAGTACCCTGAAGAACATTGAAGTGGATCTAAATACCTTATATCAGTTCTGTTTACAATGGCCAATAGTGATAGCAACAACCAAGGCTCAGATGGATCAATTGGAAGTACAGATACTCCAAAGAGCCACAACTTATGATGCATTACATGATACAAATGGGCAATCTAGGGTGCAAATAGAAGCACTACATGCACAATTCCAACAACTGCAAGATCAAAGAGATAGGGTCCAAAACAGATTGAACAAGCTCCAAGAGGTACTCAACTTAAGGTTAGCTCACATTATTGGAGTCCTTCAGGAGGCACAACTCACCCAAAAGATACAAATGCCCCAAACACTTCCACAGGCAAAGAAGTTCTTATTGCAGATTCAAGTGCAGACTCAATAACTACATTTGGCCAAGACCCAATGGGATAACACTTTTCCCAACCTCGAGGAAATCTACAAGGATATCATTTTAGCACAGAAGCGTTGACTTGAGGACAAGTCAACATTTTGAAAGGGGGGATAATGTTAGCCAAAAATAGGGACAATGAAGACATCGTCGGGCAAATCCTACCACATCTCGCTGCAAAGAGCTTGTAGACCCTAAGATTGTAAAGATACCATCTAGACTAGGGGTAAAATAGATGGGTCATGTCCCATCCCATAGATACATGTATAGGCAAGGATATGAATGATAGAAGAGAGAAGAGAAAAGAGGAGAATAAGAGATAGATAATAGAGGAATATGTATGAACTTTGTATGAAATTTTATATAAAATGTATAAGGATTATATGTAAGGAAAGAAAGATAGGCAAAGTATAGGGGAAGATATATATTGTACTCTTGAACATGATTAATATAATGATTACTAGAATTCTATCTATTTGATGTTATTTGTTACTTTGCGGATATATAATTAATTAGTGCATCCTTTGTTTGGATCAATTGGTGTTTACCTTTATATTATTGAGTCCAAGGTATAAATTATAACACTTAGAAAGTACTTGGGGTCCAGAACTTTGGTTTGTGTTTGCCCAGATTTCTTGCTAAGAGTGTTCTAATAGTTTTATGCTTTTACCCTTTATATATGTTAATTAAAGTCTTAACCGTAACATACATAAAGGTCGTTTTACATATTGTTTCAATTACTTTTGTTGCTCCAAGAAAATAATGTTAATTAATTTTCAACTTTGCGTATTAAGACACCTTACGGTATAAAAATGAAATGTGCCCCTTAATTTTTTCTTTGAAATTTCACCAACAACAGGCACCCGTTAAGGATTAGCCAGAATCATAATCAGCTGAAAGTAACCTTCGCCAAGAATGTTCACCAAGATCCTGTTGAAGGCGAGGTGATAGCATATGGGAAGGGATTGTTAGCAACAATTGAATTGAAATTACAACTAGAAATAAATAGCAAGTGGTAATCCGACCATGAAGATTCCACGCTAGCACTTATCCACTGGGGGGAAAGATATTACAATTAAGAACAATTCATCCACTTTTCAGCAGGCATCCACTAAGGAGTGGGGATTCTCCACTTAACAGTGGGTGAGAAATAGAGATACAAATATTTATTCTTCCACATTGGCGGTAAACCATCCAGGGGTTACAATGTGTGAATTAAAACACAAGTAAATGCAGAAATATAAATGACTAGATTAGTACTACTAATTCTCAGCCTTACAATGTAAATGTTCTGCAAATTACAAAGTTTTATTGTTGTATAAACAATGCCAAATGATGAAAGATAATTTCTCAACTTCAAATCTTCTCAAATACTGAGGAACAAGCCAAAATCTGATCTACTGACGAATCTGATATAAATCTAGCAAACTGAGATTTCTTACCAGCAACTAGCCATGAATAAATTGTTCATATCTTCACCCAAAATGCTCCTATCTCCTTCAAATGGATTGCACATGAAACTAGCAGCATAGATTCCCAAGAAATATTGCATAACATGGACAAAACTAAGTCTGATATAAAACACCAGCTAATCAAAGTGCAGACCAACAACTATGCAACACATTAAAAGCTTGTTTCTCATTCAAAACTCCCATGAAGCATTCCGAACTGAATTTACAATTTTCCCAAGACAAGGCGACCAACAACAAGCATCAAACATTTCCAAACAGCCACCAATAAATGGCATGTCTTCCAAAGTCTTCTTATAGAAGTAGTATGGCCCAAGAAGGATGGGCGACTTCCCTAAGAAAATCCACACTTCAAAATAAAATCTAATAATTTGCAAAAGGGTTCGCCATAAGTATAGAAATGGTTTGGTTCAATACCCACAAGCCAAATAAAATCTCATAGTCAGCTATGATTAAAAATCACTTACAGCCATGGATGAACCAGCAAACATGAAACTGATAAAAATCACCAAAAGCTCCAATGATGAAGTTCAATATGCACTTCTAAATGAAGCATACTCCCAATTGACCACCTAGGGAACCATAGTTTCAAGCCCGAAGAATGGTGTAGAAAGCTCATCTCCCTCTTAGTCGGGTTCTGAATTCAATCCAGCAGCATTTCGATATGATAAACAATAGATGATGAATGAATGAACACATACTTGCTTATAAAGAACTTGAAATGACTCTTCAACTTCCACCTTTTCCCTCCAAAAGGGACACCCATATCACTTTTTGAAATATTTTAATTTTAAAACATTTAATTCACCTTTTCTAGGCGTCCAAGACTCCAAGAGGAATATTTACTTTTGAAATATTTAATTTACCTCCTGATGAGGCATCCACCCTCAAGGGCCCCTCTTTAAAACAACTTAAGTCATCATATTAGGCCAAGGGGGAAAATTCACATTATAATAATTAAATGACTTAAATAAATCATTTTACCAAAATGAGTCTCAAAATGCTGAAAGCCAATTGTGCTCCAATTGCACTGCCCGAAATGGAAATTGAACTAACTGTTGATGCTACTACCCAAGATGGTACTGCCAGAAATATAATTTATTAAAAATAGTAAATTCTGAAAAGTTGCCCAAAGCCTTTGCATGTCATATCACTACGAAGCTCTTTGAAAACCCAGAAAGAATCTGCAGTCCAAATCTCGAAACTCCAACGTACAAGCTAAAAATAGCAAGTTCCAAAAATGGTTGTCAAATGAAGATGCATGTTACACTATTCTGAAGCTCTCCAAAAACCCAAAAAACTCCACAAGACATATATGAAAAACTCTTACATGCAAACCTTAAAAAATGCTTTAGAACCCCTATAAAATAGGAAACCCTAATTTTACCCCTGACGAGCCTACAAGCTTCCGGAAATAGGCTATCAGTCACCGAAGAGTGTATGGCTAAAATATGGACATTAAATGAAGCCTATCTATGACTAAACCACAAATTCCCAACACACAAAGTTGTTAAATGAGCCTACCAAAAATGGATTCAGTGACATACCCCTTACATGATAATTCCACTCAACACCAATCATACAAGAGTATGAGTATAAATATTAAGTCAATGTATGAGTTATTCATAAATTTAGAGCACATAAAGTTTCTCAATGACCTCATAAAAATCCAAATGGAATGAATATCTAAATACAGAAATATTCAACTTGGCTGCATTTAATCCTTCATGTTAGTTCAATCTTCTATCATATTATCACTTCTTATTTCACATCTTTATGATGCAATTTTTTTTTTTCTAAGGGAAACGCATTCTTCAGAAATGGATTTATGTTTGTATTTTGAAGAGAAAAACTATCTTATTACAAAGAAAACAAAAGAATTACATATAAACGTAGATTTTGTAGTACCATGTAAAAACCACAAATTATTATATTGTTTTATTGGTTAATGATGGTGACTAGGACAATAATACATTAGTAAAATATTATTGTTTGTATTGTTTAAGATTTGAAGTAATTTTATTTTTACATAGTATGATTATGATTATTGATGGGAATTGATTAATTGTTGAGCACACGGTGATGTTGAGAGGGGGGGATGAATCAATATCTAACAAATTTTACTTTTCAAAACTTAACCAATTACAATATACACATTCAAGTAAGATCTAGCAATTTTGGAACACAATAAGAACACATGATTTACGTGGAAACCCTTTCGAGAGAAAACCACAAAACTGTTAGTTTTAGGATCAGAAAAGAAAGCAACCAGAAAATGCAACACATAAGACAATGAACACCACAAGATACCCTGGGAAAACCCTCCAACTCGATGGGAAAAACCCAACAAATATATCGCTTATATATTCCGGAATAAGAGCAGAAATCTCCTTACAACTTAGGCTCAACACATGGCCGAATTTGATACAATGAATAATAGCACCTCTCCTAGATGTGAAGATACAAAATGAATATATTTCTCCTTGAAATATATTCACTGCAACAACATGATGATGTGCTGCTCAAGATAATGATCTGCCGCTCAAGATCATGACCTGCTGCTCAAGATCATGACCTGCTCCTCAAGTGCGAACTTCTTCAAGGAGTGCGAATATGATGAATGAAGTTGATGATCAAATGAGAGATCATCACCTTATATTTATACAAATCATTGTCTCTTCATGTAGGTCGGCCTCATAAGAAAATAGCAATAATTAAATAAATATAATTTCTTTAATGAGGTCGGCCCTATTTACTATTTAATTATTCATAGTAATTAAATATTATACTATAGTGCCAAGTGAAGTGCCTCTTCACTTTTAGTTATCTCAATGAAATAAATAGCTGATAGGCTATATGCAATTTTATGTCTTGACTAGAGGCTGGAAGGATGAGCCCAAAGCTGCTATAACATCAACACTCCCTCTCAGCTAGGGAGGAATTCTTCTAGCTATACAAGACACATCACCTCATCATGATGTCAACCACCGTGGCTACTCCCATATGTGGAAAATGAACATATCACCTCATCGTGATATTAACCATCACGGCTACTTGTTGACGTGTTTTTTGTGACCACACCAACACAAAATAAAATGTCCAACGGTCACTCTATTCCCTCTTGATCAAAGTGTTCCACATGCTAAGATTGCGTGAAAGTTCATGTGTTCGACTCCAAGGTTCCTTTTATTGCGAATAGACTCAGTTGGTTGATGTGTTTTGCCGGATTATTCCAAGGGGGACTTACGTGAGTTGCTCATTCTGAAGAAAGGATTCTCAAATTCCGGGAAATTTGTCGATGACGCTCGGGTTCTTAAACGAACCGAATAATACTGAATGTAAAAGGATTCAAGGCTTAGAGATGCTACCATCTACTCCTAAAGGGTGGAGGATGAGGATCGGCTTAAACAATCTTCAAACCAGACTTTGCTTCGTCTCCTTTCGGACAACTCTGACAAAGCTGATGCAATCTTCAAAGGATGAATAAGATGTTCAAATTGTGATTCAACATGTGCACTCCATCACAACGATGCAAATGAACACACGAATCACAACCGAAGTTAGGTACTGATATTCCAGTTGACCACACAAGGCGAACTTACCATCAGCAAGCCCGCTAGTGGTATGGATGAAAGAAGATATGCTCAAACCACGACGCCACACTCCACAATTAACAACTACTTGCATAAAATAAAGTCTACTCCACTCTATCAATTTGAATTGGAAAGACGAAAAGACCTTGCTAGCTATTCACAACAAAAGATAGAACCACCATGCAATGAAACTCTTTATATTATGAAAAGTGTTCACAACAACCGTTTACAAAACTTTCAAAGGGAAAGTTTTCTTTCCTTTCCAAACTAAGCTATCCTCTAAGCTATCTCTCTATCTATTCTAACTTCTATCCTCTCTGTTCTCAATCTAATGTCTACTTAGTTACAAATGAGGGGAGGGTGCCCCTTTTATAGTTGGCCCAATCCAACGGACGGCTTAGATTGAATTACAATAAAGGGCTCAGATCGAGCCACATATGCCCTAATTAGGGTTCTTGCCCTAAAAACCGCCACAAAGTGGAGTGGGGTAATGAATGCACAGAATATTCTCCACTCCTCTGCAGGAACCATTATCTGCAATTAATGCCCACTTTCTTCCTCTAGAAGATTCTCGTCCAGAAACGCGTTCCCACTGTTCTTCTCTGCCAATTCTGTTGCGTTAGGAGGAGAGTGAAAGAGTCTCTAAGATCGTCTCCGCAGATAATAAAATTGAAAGGATTTGACGTTCATCCCTTCTGTCGCTTTGACTCTTGGACGCATTTCTTCTTTGTGACTTTCACATTTCTCTAGCCCACTGCCTTGGGCTCATTTGCCTCTTTTGCATCACGTTCTTAGTGTCTTAGCCAAATCTTCACTGTCATTTCTTCTTTCCCAAGTTGCAACGTTGTCTAGCTCCATCAAGTCCTCACGCCTTGGCTTCAACGTTCATCCTGCAAAACAAAAGAAGAGTATCAGAACACTTTATAATCTAAATTCACTTTACTTACCTAATTTCCATGTTCTGACCGCTTGATCTCCGGATCTGGTAGAATTCATCACTTTTCTAGCAAACTTTTATAACTCTTCAACATTCGAATGCTTGATGTTCTAGCTTCATTCCATCTTCAGATTCTCCTATGCCTTGAACAAATTTCACCTCCACCCTGTGAGTGTATTTGACCCCCTGTTGCTTTATTTTACCATGCCTTAGAAAATTTATCCCTCGGAGCCTTAGGAACTTTGTTGAACGGGTGCCAGGCCAAAATCCCTGCCGAAACAACACGAGCAAGGTGTGGAAGAACCTCAAATCATCTCCCAGTGAGAAATATCCAATACCCAGAAGAAATTTCCCCTCAGAAATCATCGTTTTCATGTGTATCCAGACGAAGGGGTTCATTTAATTTTTATTATTTTTATTATTTTTTGAAAAATAATAAAAATCAGTAAGGTTTGTTCATTTTCAAATCTGGGCGCATTTCATGCCTGCAGTCTTCACTTTTTTATGCTTTGGTATTTTTCCTTATTTTCTTGAAGAAATTCCCTTTATGTTCATGGGCGCACCCTACCTTGCACTAGGAAAATTTAATATTACCTCCTCTTGATTGCTGGGCGCATTTTACTCCCTTTAGCATTATTTTTCCACCCTTAGAATATTTCCAGGCCATTTTATCCTGCCTTTGAAGAATTCTCAAACTCATCTCATACCTTATCTTGCCCTCTAAAGAATTTCCAATTCCTCTTTGTCATGGGCGCATTTCTCTTAGTGAAATTTTCTTTCACTTAGAAATTTCTTCTAAACCTCGAAGGGGGCACTTCACAGGGCCTTCTTTTAGTTTTCACGCCTTAGATATTTTATTTAACTTCTTCCTCTTAGAGTGCATTTCACATGTGGTGGAGGCAAATCCTCAACGCCTTATCATTTGTCTTATCTTGTCTTTACATCTTAGGCGCATATGAGGGTATGAGGGGGAACTTGCCACGCCTAGTGTATTTTTCTTCATGTTTATTTCTTTTGAGGGCGCATTTCATGTATGCTAGAGGAAGATGTGGGCGCATTTAGGTATGTGAGGAGGATAACTTTCAACGCCATGAAACTATTTTAATACCCCTTCCACCTTGGGCGCATTTCACACATGCTACCTCCACTTTCAAGCTTGGGCGCATCTTACCTTTGGAGAAGGAATTTCCACGCCTTGGAAACTTCTTGCCATGCCTTCTCTTCTTTGGGCGCATTTCACCTATGTAGGAGGAACTTTTATACTTAGAAACTTTTCTCTCACTCCCCTCTTTGCTTACTTCATGACTTGGGCGCATTTAGGGTATGCAGCTGCAATTTTGTGACTTAGGAAAATTTCTAAGTCCCCTCCTTCTTGAGGGCGCATTTGAAGTAGGGAGAAGGAAATTTTATTGCCTTAGATTTTTCTTTCACTCCCCTTATAGCTTTGGGCGCATTTTAGAGGTCCTACTTCCATTTTTGCCTTAGAAAATTTTGAAGTCACCTCTCCTCCTTCTGGGCGCATTTTGAACATGCCGCTTCCATTTTTGACTTGGAAGTTTTCTCTTCTTAGCTGGGCGCATTCAAGGGTATGAGCCTCTGTTTTGCCACACTTAGCAAAATCTTCATGCCTCTGCCTTCACATTCTATTTTTAGTAAGTCCTTGCTTTTTCAGCTTCCACAGCTCCGTTTGTCATGAAACTTTCACCATATGATCCTTGTAGTTTGATGAACCTGTTTTGCCGGTCCCATGCTCTGACCTGCCATTTATAGCCACCTGCTATTTATAGTAAGTTCCAAAGTTGCCTGACTTCTGTAACTCTGTTTGACTTGAAACTTGCTATGCCTGATCCTGATAACTTGAGTGCCCTGCTCATACCTACCTCGGGTGCAGACCTGCTATTTATAGCCATGTCCTGGCTTACTAAAAATAGTAAGTTCTCCAATTTTGCTCAAATTTTGCCAGCAGGTACCTTGAAGTGTGTTGATGTTGGTGAGGTACTTCGTTTTGACAACTTCTGGATTTCACCCCCTATAAAAGTGGAAACCCTAATTTGACTTGCATGTATCCCAAACGGTCTCCGTTTGACTTCGTTCCTTCTGCATGTCGTTCTGCTTGCTGAATTGGAGTGTTAGGCGGCTGCCAGAGTGTACCTGCCAAAAATAGAAACTGTCTGAAAAGTGACTCATCCACTGCCGGATGATTTTGCATGTCATATTGCTTGTGGGATCTCAAGAAACCCAGAAAAACCCAGAAAACTGGTTTGCATGCATGCGCTGGCTAAAAATAGTAAGTCCTCGAAACTTGATCTTCTCCGCTTGCATGTCACACTGTTGCGAAGCTCTTGGAAAACCCAGAAGGAATATCCGGACATGCGTTGAAGAACTCTGCATGCAAACCCTAAAAATAGCCTCCGAAGGCTGAACTCTGAAAGTGATCGTCTCGGTTTGCATGTTATATCGTTGCAAAGGTTTTGAGAAACCCAGAAGTAATCTCCGGACATGCAACGAGGAATCATACGTTTGACCCTTGAAAATGGCTCCTGAAGCCTGAATTGCTAAAAATAGCAAGTTGTTTGATCTGGCTCAAAATTTACGTGCAAGCAGTTTGATGTGTTCTGAATGCACTGAAGTAGTCAGAATCTCGAAATCCTGAGGAAAAGACCTCATTTTGAGCACTTACTAAAAACAGTAAGTTGTCAGATTTCAATGAAAACTCAGTGGGAACTTGCTGGAAGCCTTTTGAAAGCAAGGTCAAGCTCTGCTGCCAATTTACCAGTCTTGATTTAATCTCAATCCAGCCTGAAGAACAAAACCCTAATTTCACAGATTCACTTCAGACTTAGCCAAAATTTCAAATTAGGTCAAAGAATGGGGACATCCCCGGAAGGACAAAAGATCAAAGAGAGAGAGACGCAAAACAAAAGCCAAAAGACCAAAATGGAGCAAAATTAGGGGGTCCCCATCTGCCATGGGGTGATGTGTGAAAAGGTCACAACACTACTCCCATGTATGGTAAAGGAACATATCACCTCATCGTGATATCAACCATCATGGCTACTCCCATGGATGGTAAAGGTGCACAAGTGCCCATCACGGAATCACTCAATGTGATGTCGTCACCTCATCGTGACGTTCACCATAGATACTCCCAGAGGGTGAAAAGCAAAAGTACAAGAAAATCATCACGGACTCTTTCACGTGATGTTGTCATGGAGTCACACACATGACATCCACCATGGATACTCCCATAGAGTGGAAACAAGGGCTTTCACCTTAAATTTCTCCATCACAGAGAAAAATGCATTAACAAGGGCTTACACCTCAAATTCCCCCGTCTCAGAGGAAAATGCATTGAAGCAAATCACAGAAGATCACTGATACTGAGACTCCCTCTTAGCTAGGGCTTCATTCTCCACAATACCAAGCTTGTCTCGAAAGTACACAAAATTCAAATCTGGAGAGAGGCTTGGTGAGAATATTTGTCGTCTGCTCATCAGTGCTGATGTACTTCAATTGGATCGCTTTCCTCAATACCATATCTCTAATATAGTGGTATTTGATCTCAACATGTTTGGTTCTATCATGAAACACTGGATTGACAAAAAGCTTTACACAACTTTGATTATCACAATGAATGACAGTCAGCTCCAATGATTGTCCAAACAATCCTGCAAGGAGCTTCCGAAGCCACATTGCTTCTCGAGCTACCACACAAGCTGCAATATACTTAGCCTCTGCGGTGCTTAGTGCCACTGAAGACTCCTTCTTGCTGCACTAGGAGATCATCGCAGACCCCAAATTGAAACAACATCCAGATGTGTTCTTCCGATCAATGACACACCCTGCCCAATCGGAATCAGTATATTCATGCAGCTTCAAGTCCACACCAGAAGAATATTGTTACATCCCAAATTGTGAGGTTACTATTTACTAGTGATATAAAGGGTAGAAATGAATGTAATGTGAAATCTGGAGATGCTTGTACCTTGTTGTCAATGTGTATATTATATCACTTGATGTTGTTTCATTTGATGTTATCTCAATTGATGTAATTCATGGTGGAATACTACATAAATATGAATAGGAGGTTAATGAATCATGTTATTTTAACTTGAAAATGTTTGTATATATGATGCTGCTAAAGGTATGTGCTAGTGGTTGCAGGAAAACGTTCATTCTCCAGGGGGAGGGGAAGTATCACTTGGGAGAGGAGCTTGGTCGGGTAACTGGTAAAGCGAACTATCTGAGCATACACACACTGACCTTAGACTGAGTAAACCAAGTCAGTTTTGTATGAATATAAGTTAAGTCATCCATAGCTTGTATGTCTTGCAAGTAGAGGTCTTGACTGCTTCTGTGTGTGAAGTTTATCTTTGAGCTTGATTGTGAGATTATGATCATCATTGTGGTATCATGTTTGGATGTGAACGTTGGAAGTAAGCATATATACACATGCATAGTATATATACGTACCCGTAAGTATAAACATATTAATACATGCGTAAG
>CM021108.1:504069755-504084418 GCA_007115665.2 Sequoiadendron giganteum | reverse complement strand
TGCCAATGGCGTATTTTATCCTCCATTTGTCTAAGGCGGACTTCACACTTTCCTTGCCATGGCGAGTTTTATTCTTGCCTTGTCCAACGGCGAGGCTTCACTTATAATTGGCCATTTAATCCATCATAAGGCGACTTTCTTTGCAATTTTACCCCTTTCCAAACATCTTGGAGTGAACCCCTTCATATTTTTACCCTTCTCCAAACTTCTTGGGGAGGACTTCTCATACCTCTTGCCATTTTAGCATATGGCGGACTTCATAGACTTCATGCCATTTTTCCTTTATGCTGGAGGACTTGCTAGAGTTCATGCTGTTGACCCTTTTGGGCGGACTTTGACCATTTTGTGCCATGGGCGGATTTGGCTCTCTCCATGCCATGGGCGGACTTGCCTTGTCTTGCGCCATCCACTCTTCTCCTTTGGGTGGACTTCATGTTCTTCATGCCAAGGGCAGACTTGGCTTCCTCCTTGCCAAGGGCGGACTTGGCTCTCCTTGTGCCATGGCGGACTTGGAGACCTCCATGCCATGGGTTGACTTCAGCCTTGGCTTGCCAATGGCTACCTTTGGCATGCCAAAGGTAGGGCGAACTTCTTAGACTTCATGCCCTTGCTTCCTTGAGGGCGCCATCTTCATGACTTAGCCATTTTTCAAAACTTTTGCCATTTTTTACCTTGATTCTTTTGACATCTGGAGGCGTGTTGATTTCTTGCTTGATGGGGTCCAAAAATAGAAACTTTCTAAAAATAGAAAAAGCAAAAAGCATCCCTAAAAAATAGGAACTCCAGAATGGCCTAAAAATGCCGAAAATCAAAAAAGCAAAAAGCAAAAAAGCAGAATCCCTAAAAAATAGGAAATGTCAGAATTGATCGAAAGCAATGGCGTTCCTCATCTACTGGGTCTTCTGAGCATTTCCATGACGTTTAAGCATTCAAACGGGTTCAAAATCTCACCTTGGCCGGACTGACTCTCACAAGTTATTCAAATTTAGGACTCTAAACTAGTGATTCAGAGGGCGACATCAAAACTTGGGGGTCCCCATTTGCAATGGGGCGATGTGTGAAATAGGTCACAACAGTGTAGTTATTTATAAAACCCATGTTAATAAACTTCCAAAATCTATATGTTTTTCGCTTTGTTTTTGGTCCCTCAAGATCGTTTTTTGTGACCACACCAACACAAAATAAAATGTCCAACGGTCACTCTATTCCCTCTTGATCAAAGTGTTCCACATGCTAAGATTGCGTGAAAGTTCATGTGTTCGACTCCAAGGTTCCTTTTATTGCGAATAGACTCAGTTGGTTGATGTGTTTTGCCGGATTATTCCAAGGGGGACTTACGTGAGTTGCTCATTCTGAAGAAAGGATTCTCAAATTCCGGGAAATTTGTCGATGACGCTCGGGTTCTTAAACGAACCGAATAATACTGAATGTAAAAGGATTCAAGGCTTAGAGATGCTACCATCTACTCCTAAAGGGTGGAGGATGAGGATCGGCTTAAACAATCTTCAAACCAGACTTTGCTTCGTCTCCTTTCGGACAACTCTGACAAAGCTGATGCAATCTTCAAAGGATGAATAAGATGTTCAAATTGTGATTCAACATGTGCACTCCATCACAACGATGCAAATGAACACACGAATCACAACCGAAGTTAGGTACTGATATTCCAGTTGACCACACAAGGCGAACTTACCATCAGCAAGCCCGCTAGTGGTATGGATGAAAGAAGATATGCTCAAACCACGACGCCACACTCCACAATTAACAACTACTTGCATAAAATAAAGTCTACTCCACTCTATCAATTTGAATTGGAAAGACGAAAAGACCTTGCTAGCTATTCACAACAAAAGATAGAACCACCATGCAATGAAACTCTTTATATTATGAAAAGTGTTCACAACAACCGTTTACAAAACTTTCAAAGGGAAAGTTTTCTTTCCTTTCCAAACTAAGCTATCCTCTAAGCTATCTCTCTATCTATTCTAACTTCTATCCTCTCTGTTCTCAATCTAATGTCTACTTAGTTACAAATGAGGGGAGGGTGCCCCTTTTATAGTTGGCCCAATCCAACGGACGGCTTAGATTGAATTACAATAAAGGGCTCAGATCGAGCCACATATGCCCTAATTAGGGTTCTTGCCCTAAAAACCGCCACAAAGTGGAGTGGGGTAATGAATGCACAGAATATTCTCCACTCCTCTGCAGGAACCATTATCTGCAATTAATGCCCACTTTCTTCCTCTAGAAGATTCTCGTCCAGAAACGCGTTCCCACTGTTCTTCTCTGCCAATTCTGTTGCGTTAGGAGGAGAGTGAAAGAGTCTCTAAGATCGTCTCCGCAGATAATAAAATTGAAAGGATTTGACGTTCATCCCTTCTGTCGCTTTGACTCTTGGACGCATTTCTTCTTTGTGACTTTCACATTTCTCTAGCCCACTGCCTTGGGCTCATTTGCCTCTTTTGCATCACGTTCTTAGTGTCTTAGCCAAATCTTCACTGTCATTTCTTCTTTCCCAAGTTGCAACGTTGTCTAGCTCCATCAAGTCCTCACGCCTTGGCTTCAACGTTCATCCTGCAAAACAAAAGAAGAGTATCAGAACACTTTATAATCTAAATTCACTTTACTTACCTAATTTCCATGTTCTGACCGCTTGATCTCCGGATCTGGTAGAATTCATCACTTTTCTAGCAAACTTTTATAACTCTTCAACATCCGAATGCTTGATGTTCTAGCTTCATTCCATCTTCAGATTCTCCTATGCCTTGAACAAATTTCACCTCCACCCTGTGAGTGTATTTGACCCCCTGTTGCTTTATTTTACCATGCCTTAGAAAATTTATCCCTCGGAGCCTTAGGAACTTTGTTGAACGGGTGCCAGGCCAAAATCCCTGCCGAAACAACACGAGCAAGGTGTGGAAGAACCTCAAATCATCTCCCAGTGAGAAATATCCAATACCCAGAAGAAATTTCCCCTCAGAAATCATCGTTTTCATGTGTATCCAGACGAAGGGGTTCATTTAATTTTTATTATTATTATTATTTTTTGAAAAATAATAAAAATCAGTAAGGTTTGTTCATTTTCAAATCTGGGCGCATTTCATGCCTGCAGTCTTCACTTTTTTATGCTTTGGTATTTTTCCTTATTTTCTTGAAGAAATTCCCTTTATGTTCATGGGCGCACCCTACCTTGCACTAGGAAAATTTAATATTACCTCCTCTTGATTGCTGGGCGCATTTTACTCCCTTTAGCATTATTTTTCCACCCTTAGAATATTTCCAGGCCATTTTATCCTGCCTTTGAAGAATTCTCAAACTCATCTCATACCTTATCTTGCCCTCTGAAGAATTTCCAATTCCTCTTTGTCATGGGCGCATTTCTCTTAGTGAAATTTTCTTTCACTTAGAAATTTCTTCTAAACCTCGAAGGGGGCACTTCACAGGGCCTTCTTTTAGTTTTCACGCCTTAGATATTTTATTTAACTTCTTCCTCTTAGAGTGCATTTCACATGTGGTGGAGGCAAATCCTCAACGCCTTATCATTTGTCTTATCTTGTCTTTACATCTTAGGCGCATATGAGGGTATGAGGGGGAACTTGCCACGCCTAGTGTATTTTTCTTCATGTTTATTTCTTTTGAGGGCGCATTTCATGTATGCTAGAGGAAGATGTGGGCGCATTTAGGTATGTGAGGAGGATAACTTTCAACGCCATGAAACTATTTTAATACCCCTTCCACCTTGGGCGCATTTCACACATGCTACCTCCACTTTCAAGCTTGGGCGCATCTTACCTTTGGAGAAGGAATTTCCACGCCTTGGAAACTTCTTGCCATGCCTTCTCTTCTTTGGGCGCATTTCACCTATGTAGGAGGAACTTTTATACTTAGAAACTTTTCTCTCACTCCCCTCTTTGCTTACTTCATGACTTGGGCGCATTTAGGGTATGCAGCTGCAATTTTGTGACTTAGGAAAATTTCTAAGTCCCCTCCTTCTTGAGGGCGCATTTGAAGTAGGGAGAAGGAAATTTTATTGCCTTAGATTTTTCTTTCACTCCCCTTATAGCTTTGGGCGCATTTTAGAGGTCCTACTTCCATTTTTGCCTTAGAAAATTTTGAAGTCACCTCTCCTCCTTCTGGGCGCATTTTGAACATGCCGCTTCCATTTTTGACTTGGAAGTTTTCTCTTCTTAGCTGGGCGCATTCAAGGGTATGAGCCTCTGTTTTGCCACACTTAGCAAAATCTTCATGCCTCTGCCTTCACATTCTATTTTTAGTAAGTCCTTGCTTTTTCAGCTTCCACAGCTCCGTTTGTCATGAAACTTTCACCATATGATCCTTGTAGTTTGATGAACCTGTTTTGCCGGTCCCATGCTCTGACCTGCCATTTATAGCCACCTGCTATTTATAGTAAGTTCCAAAGTTGCCTGACTTCTGTAACTCTGTTTGACTTGAAACTTGCTATGCCTGATCCTGATAACTTGAGTGCCCTGCTCATACCTACCTCGGGTGCAGACCTGCTATTTATAGCCATGTCCTGGCTTACTAAAAATAGTAAGTTCTCCAATTTTGCTCAAATTTTGCCAGCAGGTACCTTGAAGTGTGTTGATGTTGGTGAGGTACTTCGTTTTGACAACTTCTGGATTTCACCCCCTATAAAAGTGGAAACCCTAATTTGACTTGCATGTATCCCAAACGGTCTCCGTTTGACTTCGTTCCTTCTGCATGTCGTTCTGCTTGCTGAATTGGAGTGTTAGGCGGCTGCCAGAGTGTACCTGCCAAAAATAGAAACTGTCTGAAAAGTGACTCATCCACTGCCGGATGATTTTGCATGTCATATTGCTTGTGGGATCTCAAGAAACCCAGAAAAACCCAGAAAACTGGTTTGCATGCATGCGCTGGCTAAAAATAGTAAGTCCTCGAAACTTGATCTTCTCCGCTTGCATGTCACACTGTTGCGAAGCTCTTGGAAAACCCAGAAGGAATATCCGGACATGCGTTGAAGAACTCTGCATGCAAACCCTAAAAATAGCCTCCGAAGGCTGAACTCTGAAAGTGATCGTCTCGGTTTGCATGTTATATCGTTGCAAAGGTTTTGAGAAACCCAGAAGTAATCTCCGGACATGCAACGAGGAATCATACGTTTGACCCTTGAAAATGGCTCCTGAAGCCTGAATTGCTAAAAATAGCAAGTTGTTTGATCTGGCTCAAAATTTACGTGCAAGCAGTTTGATGTGTTCTGAATGCACTGAAGTAGTCAGAATCTCGAAATCCTGAGGAAAAGACCTCATTTTGAGCACTTACTAAAAACAGTAAGTTGTCAGATTTCAATGAAAACTCAGTGGGAACTTGCTGGAAGCCTTTTGAAAGCAAGGTCAAGCTCTGCTGCCAATTTACCAGTCTTGATTTAATCTCAATCCAGCCTGAAGAACAAAACCCTAATTTCACAGATTCACTTCAGACTTAGCCAAAATTTCAAATTAGGTCAAAGAATGGGGACATCCCCGGAAGGACAAAAGATCAAAGAGAGAGAGACGCAAAACAAAAGCCAAAAGACCAAAATGGAGCAAAATTAGGGGGTCCCCATCTGCCATGGGGTGATGTGTGAAAAGGTCACAACACTACTCCCATGTATGGTAAAGGAACATATCACCTCATCGTGATATCAACCATCATGGCTACTCCCATGGATGGTAAAGGTGCACAAGTGCCCATCACGGAATCACTCAATGTGATGTCGTCACCTCATCGTGACGTTCACCATAGATACTCCCAGAGGGTGAAAAGCAAAAGTACAAGAAAATCATCACGGACTCTTTCACGTGATGTTGTCATGGAGTCACACACATGACATCCACCATGGATACTCCCATAGAGTGGAAACAAGGGCTTTCACCTTAAATTTCTCCATCACAGAGAAAAATGCATTAACAAGGGCTTACACCTCAAATTCCCCCGTCTCAGAGGAAAATGCATTGAAGCAAATCACAGAAGATCACTGATACTGAGACTCCCTCTTAGCTAGGGCTTCATTCTCCACAATACCAAGCTTGTCTCGAAAGTACACAAAATTCAAATCTGGAGAGAGGCTTGGTGAGAATATTTGTCGTCTGCTCATCAGTGCTGATGTACTTCAATTGGATCGCTTTCCTCAATACCATATCTCTAATATAGTGGTATTTGATCTCAACATGTTTGGTTCTATCATGAAACACTGGATTGACAAAAAGCTTTACACAACTTTGATTATCACAATGAATGACAGTCAGCTCCAATGATTGTCCAAACAATCCTGCAAGGAGCTTCCGAAGCCACATTGCTTCTCGAGCTACCACACAAGCTGCAATATACTTAGCCTCTGCGGTGCTTAGTGCCACTGAAGACTCCTTCTTGCTGCACTAGGAGATCATCGCAGACCCCAAATTGAAACAACATCCAGATGTGTTCTTCCGATCAATGACACACCCTGCCCAATCGGAATCAGTATATTCATGCAGCTTCAAGTCCACACCAGAAGAATATTGTTACATCCCAAATTGTGAGGTTACTATTTACTAGTGATATAAAGGGTAGAAATGAATGTAATGTGAAATCTGGAGATGCTTGTACCTTGTTGTCAATGTGTATATTATATCACTTGATGTTGTTTCATTTGATGTTATCTCAATTGATGTAATTCATGGTGGAATACTACATAAATATGAATAGGAGGTTAATGAATCATGTTATTTTAACTTGAAAATGTTTGTATATATGATGCTGCTAAAGGTATGTGCTAGTGGTTGCAGGAAAACGTTCATTCTCCAGGGGGAGGGGAAGTATCACTTGGGAGAGGAGCTTGGTCGGGTAACTGGTAAAGCGAACTATCTGAGCATACACACACTGACCTTAGACTGAGTAAACCAAGTCAGTTTTGTATGAATATAAGTTAAGTCATCCATAGCTTGTATGTCTTGCAAGTAGAGGTCTTGACTGCTTCTGTGTGTGAAGTTTATCTTTGAGCTTGATTGTGAGATTATGATCATCATTGTGGTATCATGTTTGGATGTGAACGTTGGAAGTAAGCATATATACACATGCATAGTATATATACGTACCCGTAAGTATAAACATATTAATACATGCGTAAGTGGCTAATGGACTGGCCATACGGATGTGTCGATATGGTATACGTATGTATACGTGTACATAGAGGATTATATTGCAGTATACATATGTATATAAGCATACGTCCGATAATGTGGAAATATTAATATTTGCCTTGGAATTTATATATACACATATACATAGATATATATATTGAAAGTATGTTGATTGGCTCGTAGTATATATATTCGACAAATAAATATGTATATGTATATGTATATATATTTATATTTGTTAAATATAAATATATTTATATATTTGTAATTATATATTAAAGATTATATATAATATTATTATAGTTATATTAAAATATATATGTATATTAAATACTCGGGTATTTAAATATTTATATGTTTAATATATTTAAAAGAACTATAATAATATTTATATAATAAATATATAAATGCATTTAGTTAAATATTTTAAAACTCTAAAGTGTAAAATTAAAAGATATAAATCTTTTACTTAGAGTAAATATTATAAAGTGGACTTTGGAGAAATAATATGAAATGTATTGGAAAGTGATAGATTTCATAAATTAAATGAAGACTTTACTTTATAGAGTCAATTGAATAAATCGATTTATGGCATAATGAAAAATAACTATGGAAATCAATTCATATTGTTGAAATATTAATCACTTTAAAATGCAACACATTTTTGAGGGAAATCACGCCAAACTTTGAATGAGGGAAATATTTCATTGAAGACTTTAGCTGAACATTTGAAAAATAGAGAAATATTTCTGAAAGCTCTTCCCGTGAAATCCTGTGAGGAAGAAACACATGGATTTCTGAGAGAAAAATTCAAAACACTGGAAAGGAGGGCGATGCAGCTGGAAGGTATGATGTGTTGCCAGAAGTATCTTGACTAGTTTGTAGCAATAGTGATTCATTCTTGTTGTGCGCCAAAACTGGTATTTTCCTGTAAGTGGCGTTTTCTCCTTCTTGAATTGATTTAAGTCTTGAATTGTTGGCTCTAATGAGATCAATTCACACTCATTTTGGATGATTAAGGGTTTAAGAACCTGCCATGTTTCATGTTGAATGGTTTTGGGCACCTTGTTGTCATTTTACATGCCCTCAATGGAGGAATTCGTTGCATTTCGGGCCTATAAAAGGATGCCCTTCCATTCATTGTAAACACACTTGTGCATTCCGAGTTTAGTAATTTCTTGAGCTCCCATTTCTATCACATTCTATTGTTTGCATTTTATGTATATGCTAAGTGTGAGAAATACAGTAAGTTTTTACCAGCAATTATCAAATTACTGTATTAAATCCTTTTTTGAGCTTTGAAGTGAGGTGGAGTCATAGTTGAGAAAAATTTTATTAGAGGAGACCAATTTGTGAGAAGTGACTTGAGAGATCACCATAGTTTGAGAAACTTGCATAGAAGCCATTTTTCATTTGGAATTCTGGAAGTTTGCTGAAGAAGTTTCAAGAAGAGCAGTACTGGGAGAAGGAGCTTTAAATATCAGGCATGAAATCTATTTTATTGTGATTCTTTGTTTGAAATGCTGCATTCTCTTGATCTTGTGATTGTTGTTTGCAAATAGTTCAAGATAATTAGTTCTATTTTGTTAAAATTTCATAAGCAATGCATTTAAGGGTAAATGTATAAGGGATTGTGAAAAGGGGATTAAATGTATGAGGGAATTCAATGCATTTAAGGGTAAATGTATAAGGAAATTCAATGCATTTAAAGGGTAAAGGGATTGTGAAAAGGGGATTAAATGTATATGGAGAATACGTAGAAGTATTTATTACCTACTAGGATCGAAATGATGACAAAACCAAGTATGGTCTTAAGCTTAAGTTATTCGGTTAATTGAGACAAGCTAAGCACTCCTAGGATAAAGATTTCCGGATTAGGAGTTATGTTACAAGACACTTGTAGACTGTTTTGTTTCTAAGTAGATTGTTTGAAGGTAGGTTGTCTGAAACAAGATATACCTATCTTGTGTAACTATTTGAAGTAGATTGTTTAAAGGTAGGTTATCTGAAATAGGATATACCTATCTTGTGTAATTACTTAGTAGATTAGTATGTTGTAGGTTAGTCTGGGATAAAAGATTATCCAAAAGTAAAGGACGATACCTATGTGTAGTGTAAGATAGCCTTAAGTCAAATCGGCCCTGAGTAGTGTATATGATAGATGACCTTCATTCGAAGTACTGAATGAGAATACTTTGGCAAAAGTAGTGAAATGTACGACATCCACTTAGACTGTGTGATGCTTGAGACTACACTATCAGTTCATTGTGATCCTTGTACTAGTATGAGATTGTGAAATAGCAAGGTTCTAGTTGTGAATAGGACACAACACTATGCTCAGTTGGGTTGTCGGAGACGGATACTCTACCAATCTCTTCGTTCGAAGGGAGGGCCATCTATCGAATGATAGATGTGCGGGGGACCGCATTAATAGTCCTTGGTTGGCAAAAAAACACCCGAGTGATGCTTCTCCTCCACAACAGGTGATGGATACACCAAGATTTGAAAGGAAAGGAACCTGGACCGTCTTACTACTATTTGTTCTAAAGCTCATTGGAGCTAAGTTAGTTAAGGTATGTTTTATCGTTACTTGTACTTGTGAAGTTATTGTAATGAAATGGAATCTCTATTGTAATTTTAATATGATATCATGTTCATATAGTATCAATAAAGGAAAGAAAAATTATATTGCAATGACTTGTTGGTACGTTTATTTACTCTTTTAATGTAAATTGGAATTTTTTTGTTTTACCGAAGGATTGGGTCGTTACAAATATCTCAAGCCATACCCAACTGTGTGACACAAGGACCTCAGGATATGCTTCGCTGCAACTAGATGTATTTGCCTTGGTTCACACTTGACCTGACTAAGTGCACTCAGTGCATAGAAAATATCTGGTCTAGTATCAACGATCCAATCAACTGTTTGTACATAGTAGGATCCACCAGATTTGGACTAGCTGCAGCCTCTTTTAACTTCTCAAAATTGGTTTCCATCGGTGTAGACAAGGATTTGCAATCCATTATACCAAATCTCTTCAAGATGTCTATAGCATAGTTTACATACTCTCCGAGTAGCCGAGTAATCTCCAAAAAAATTGCATGCCGAGTAATTTCTGCTTTTACTCGCGGGCAGTATGCAGATGGATTTTCTCTCATCAAATTATCAAGTAATGGCTAGTAGCTCACAAAAAACCCACAAACTCGACATGTTTGTGTGTGTATAAATATGTTTGTGTGTGTATATGCATGCAAACTTGGCATCTTGTGTATGTTTATAGATATGTATGTGTGCACATTGCAGTCCTGAGTATACACATACATAAATATACATACATTTTGCCAAGTATTTGTCGAGCATTTTCCGAGTATTTGCCGAGTTTTTCCCGAGTCAAAATTTTTGGGCTTGCCGAGTACTCTCTGAATTCCGAGTATGTAAACTATGGTCTATAGTATACTTTCCTTGACTTAGAATGATCTCATTAGGCCTCTGCCATACATCTAATCCAAGAAAGTAATGCATATATCTAAGATCCTTCATCTCAAATTCAAAAGCTAACTCCTCCTTACATTTGATAATGAGATGTTTTTCTCCAGTAAGAAATAGATCATAAACATGAAGAGCCAAGATTAATGCCTCACTATTAACTACTTTGAAGTACAAGTTTGAATCTGCATCATTCTTGAAGATTGATATTCTTCAGCCATGGCATCCTTCCATACTTGCTGACTTGATGCTTCCTCAACACTGGAAGGCTCAACTTTTAGGATATGACCTGTTGACGTGTTTTTTATGACGACATCAACACAGAATAAAGTTGTCGAACGGTCACTCTATTCTCTCTTGATCAAAGTGTCCCACATGCTAAGATTGCTTGAAAGTTCATGTGTTCGACTCCAAGGTTCCTTTTATTGCGAATAGACTCAGTTGGTTGATGTGTTTTGCTGGATTATTCCAAGGGGACTTACGTAGTTGTTCGATGTTGTGAAGCAATTAGGACATGAAAGCTTTGACAATATTGTTTTGGTATCTGGACTGACCCGGAAAATGCTGAATTTAAAGGGAGTAAGGATAGGAAGTCTACAATCTACTTCTAAAGGGTGGAATGTGAAGATCAATTCGGACAATCTTCAAACCAAACTCCGCTTTGCCTCCCTTCGGACAACTTCCACAAAGTTGGTGCAATCTTCAAAGGATGAGAGAAATATTCAAACCATGACACAACATGTTCATACCATCACAACGATGCATATGGACATATGAGCCACAATCGAAGTTAAGCGCTATTACTCCAGTTGACCACGCAAGGCGAACCAGCCGTCAGCAAGTCCGCTAGTGGTATGGACGAGAGAAGACTTGCTCAAATTAAACACCACATTCCACAGCTAACAACTACTTGCATGAAACAAATCTACTCTACTTTACTCTATTCGAATTGGAAAGACGAAAAGATCTCGTCAACTGCCCACAACACAAAATGAAGTCACCAATCAATGAAATCTTTATATCATGAGAGTCTTACACAACAATCTTTTGCAAAAAATTTCAAAGGGAAAGTCTTTCTTTCCTTTCCAACTAAGCTAACCCCTAGCTCTACTTTAACTTCTATCACTTTCTATCTCTGTCTAGCTCTGATCTATCTCTGATTCTAATTCTAATAATTTACAAATGAGGGGGGATGCCCCTTTTATAGCTAGCCCATTTCAACGGACGGCTCAGATTGAATTACAATGAAGGGCTCAGATTGAGCCACCTATGCCCTGATTAGGGTTTCTGCCCTAAAAACCGCCACAAAGAGGAGTGGGCAATGAATGCACAGAATATTCTCCACTCCCCTGCAAGAATCATAATGAGCAATTAATGCCCACTACCATCATCAAGAAGATCTTCATCAAGCAGCACGTTCCCACTGGCCTTCTCCCGGATAGCAAACTCGATCAACCGGGCCAATACCGCTTCAACCTCCTGGGCAGAAATCGGTGGAATGTGGTTGAGCTGGAACTCCAAGACCGCTACCGTCTGTCCATGCCGGATGTAAGACTTCTTCCATGACGCTAAGGCGTCCTGGGTATGCTGAATAATACTAGAGAAAGTGGAGAAATTCTCAAAGTCATCCAGGACAAGCGACCTCGCAGCTGAGAAGAATGGAGCCATTTTATCTTTCTAGCCATCAGCAATTATTTCCTCTGGGGCCAACTTTCTAGCAAATATGGCTTCTAATGTATTAAGAAATCCTTCCAAGATGTTACCCATTGCTTTCTTCACTCTGGCTGAATCTGACCTTGCTGCATCGTGAAATCCACGACCTGTGACCATCGAGGAGTACCAGCTGGTGAAATCATACCTATCACCATCCTGAATCACACCTCCATCCACCAAAGTTTGCAGAGGTATATGCATCAAAGCCCCCAAACGAAGTACAGTCTTCGTCTGATAGATTCGGGTATCGCCCCAGGCCTGATCCACCATGTCAATCCGTGCCAAAATACTTGAGGCCTGCCGATAAGCATTGGCGAGGTCCTCCATGAATTTCCCTATCTTAGTACGAACATGGCTAACCCACTTGTCTGCTTCCGTTTCCATCCTTTTCAAATCCTCTAAGCCAACAACTGACTCCCTCGGAAGCTCTAGTGCACGTTCTACCGTTGGGTTTGCCGATTCACCTGGACGTACTAGACTTTGCACATATCCTATCAAGGTTTTGTGCTCCTTCTTCAATTTCTTATACTTCCCTTCCGTGCAGAGCAACTGATCCTTTAGCGCCTGATAGGAGTTATCGAACTCCTCGACAATTTGGGCTCCCGTAGGATGATCCAACTCTACGGTGGTGATCACATAGTTCTCGGGCCTCTCCTCGGCTCGATCATACTCCTCCCTCGGAACAGCCACCTGAAGCGTGAGAGAGCCTGACTCATCAGTCGAGATCTCTGAAAACTTCCTGGCCCTTTTCTTTTCTGGTGGTGCACTGATCCTCCTAAGGAACTCCTCCATCTCGATGGCCGGATCCGTATCATCCTCGTGTTCTCTTCTCATTCTGTCTGAAAGCCAATCCGGCACCGTTTGCTGCGGATTGCAAATGACGAGGGGTTGTTCTTCTGTTGCCTCCACCTCGTGTACCTCTTCTCTTCTTGCACTGCTTTGCTCGGGCTCATCATCTTCCACGAGCTGTGTATCTCCTGACCCTTGGGTCCCCTGTTCTGTGTTTTCCTCTTCCTCCAATGTCATGTCCAACATCTATTGGAACAAGTGTCGGCCACTGTTTCGTCTTCTTCCTCTTGTTGGCCAGCCCTGGATACACTGACGCTTATACTATCTGATTCCCAGATGTTGGGTTGATCCACCTCCTCAAGCTCTCGCTCCACCCAATCCTGCCCTCTGATTAGCAAACAATGAAATCACTCTCAAACTCGAAGACCGAGTTTGTGAGTGCATAGGTGATGCTTGTTCCATCCTCAACGGTATCGGCTGGGTTGGTACTTCTACTTGTGCTTCCGGTGTTTGAGCAACTTGATTTCCCTTTCTCACCGATAGCGGCCTTGGGTCACCCATCAAGCTATAAGTAAGGGCGATCGATCTGCTCTTAAGTCTGCATACATGTCTATTGACCCAAGCCCTTGTGAAAGTCAACACCGGAATAGAGAGCGTGTCCAAGTCCATGATTTCTGGCTCGGACCAATCAGGTGGTGGGACCGGAGTATCCCTGACTGAACCATAGTCGGGTTGCATAACGTTGACATCCTCTTCCACCTGGTCGGGAACTGGAATGATCTCACATTCCCTGATCAATTTGAGGGGAAGCCTGGAAAACATCCTTTTCCTTATCTCAACCTCATCAACAGCATTTGCCCAAAAGTCCTCAATGTGGGCCTTGTGTCGGTACTCAACGTTCTGTATCATTCGGATGTTTCTGTACGGATCGAAATCCTGTCTGCCTGTGTGATACGATAGATGATAGAATTGCAGCTCATCCTCTGCCTCTCGAGCTGCCTGCAAGGAGGGACACACCTCAGTGGAATTTCCCATGGCAATAGGAAAGTCAAGTCCACCCTTCTTCTTCTTTTTCTGAATCTTATCATAGGCGATCAACTGCCTAGATATTTCCAGCATTATAATGTGATCGGTGGGGTACCTCGGTAGCCGGTATGGATACGAAGTGAACCCCTGCAGCCTAATGTAAGTGAATTTCGGAAATTGGATGAGCCAATATCCGTATTCCTCGATCAATGCTTGTGCCTCTTTGGATATTCTTTGCTGCGTTCTCCGCTGAAGGGTCCTCGTGATGTGCATTGTGAATGCATCATTAGCCCGTTTGTAACTGGCAGGGTTAGTTAGATGCAATTGTGTGCAGGCCTCATGGATTTTGAACTGATCAGGTGCATAGCCTATTGGCTCCTTGTATGTAATCCCTCGGTACTTGGTCATTCTTGCCAGCATATATATCACATACGAGCTCATGTAAAAGGTTTTCGTCCCCCTCAGGCTCCTGAATTGCTCATCTATGTTATCATTGATCATCCTTGCCC
>CM021108.1:504042351-504069655 GCA_007115665.2 Sequoiadendron giganteum | reverse complement strand
TTGACCCCATTAGGGTCATTGCCCTCAAAATCAAATTGAATTCATTTGGTTTTCTAGGTACTCTCCAAGTCCAAGTTTCCAAGTTTTCCTACAAGTCTTCATCTATAATATCATCTAGTTCTACCTCTCCTCTAGTTTTCACTAGACATGGGAAGAGGAAGATATAAATTTGTAAAATATATTAATATAGTATTTACTTTCAGTTTTACAATAACAATTTGCTATTTTCATTTTGTTTCAGACTATTATCATATCAGCGCATTGAGCATTCCACATGAGGATGCCATTTTGTATCCAATTTCTTTCAAATCAATCAAATACAACTTGTTTCTTATATGTACTCATTTATTGACTCATTGGATGCATCTTATCTTTGAATTTTGCAAAAAAAATGAGTTTTTAGTGAAGTTTAAGCAATTTTTTAAGTTGCCGAGTTTTTTCCGAGTTTTTGCCGAGTTTTTGCCGAGCCGAGTTTTTCGGGCTTGCCGAGTACTTGAAAATGCCGAGTTTTCCAACTATGATACATCCTATCAATGCACTTGAAGAACCCTTCCTTCACCTCATCATCCTGAATCGGTGTAACTCTACCAGGCCTAGGCATGTACCACTTCGGATTCAATGAATAAGAAGCCATGTGCAAGGGAGTGTTTAGGCTATCCCATCTGCGCTGAATAATAGGTTGAATGTAAACATTGTAGAATGCTAGAGTGGGGTCCTTCTCTCGCACAACTGCCCTCATCTGGCCAAGCATCGAATCAATGCACTCATACACCTCTCCAAGGTTAGGTGCATCCCCATCCCCATATTTGATGACTTGGACAACTAGTTCAATGATGGCAACAATATATTTTGCATCATTCCAAAATCCATCACTCTTCACTATCTCCTTCACCCTCTTCCCCTGCTTTGTCCTGGCTCCATCCCACCGATTCCATTCTTGTGTCATAACCATGAGTTGCAGTGGCTCTTGCAACTCAAGCATTCTCTCCATAAGAATGAAATAGGATGCATATCGGGTCTCAACTGGTTTCAAGAACTCCTTCACGAAGCTCCTCAAAATGGCATGTGAAGTGTGGTGGTTGCAAATATACATCTGCACATCTCTAGCATTATTGACCACTCCTCTAATCCACTCAATCTTCCCCATGTCCTTGAGTGCATGTTCATGGCATGCACACAACATCGAGTCCACCAAATATGTCTGTATGTTGTCTCGATAAGCCTCCCTGCAGCTTTGCACACATGTGCTGCATCTGTCACTACTTGGACCACATTTTGTGGCCCAATCTCCTCAATAGCTGCCCGAAGGATCTCATACTGAAAATCAGCATCTTTTCGATGCCCTGAACAATCAACCGCCCTGAGAAAGAATGGGCCCTCTGAGCATGTAACCATGACATTGATGAGTGGACGATGCCTAATGTCCGTCCACCCATCCATAACAATTTTGCATCCAGAATCCTCCCAACATGCCCTCATCGTCTCCATCAATGAACTGATCTTGGCATTGTTGTTATCCAAGATCGTTGTCCTCAATTTGTGCTCACCCGATGGCACATATGATGGTCCTTCCTTCGCCACCATTGACATCATCTCCTTATAATAAGGAGATCAAGCTATATGAAATGGGATTCCATTGGCAAAAAAGAACTTGCCAATGGAATCATCTATCTGATCCTTCTGGTGCACATTAAATAAATCAGCTATGGGTTTAGGCTGATTTTGCATCCTGCGTTTCCCCTTGCCTTGTTGCGATTCAGGCATAACACTATAGGTGGATGAAGGTCCTGAGGCTGCCCCTGACAATGTTCTTGCTCTCTGATGCGATGTGTGGGAAGAAATATGTGGTTGCCTCTGCATATGCTGCTCCTGAATCTGCTGTATAGTCTAAATATTTCGCCTACCAGACAAGGTAGTAGGCATAGGAATTCCCACGTCATCTGGAACACCCCAAAACTTGTTGAACTCAATTTTGTATTTCATATTTTTAGCTTCCTTAAAAAAACCACATGCTCCCACACCTTTTCCTAGCCAAAAGAGGAAGTGAGCATTAACTCTGGTGATGCTCCCAAACCAATCATCACCACAAATGTTACATTTCCATTCTCTCGTACCACCACCTGATGATGTTGGGGTTGTTATTCTTGTTTCAAACTGTTTGAGAGGAGATTTGGGATCATAAGGACCCCTAGCCCACTCTACCAAAAGCTAAGAGGGGCAATCTGTAGCAACTAGTGCACTAGCTATGGAACTAGTTTGCCTTTTCTGGATTTGACCCATGTTCACCCCCCTCATTGTGCTCATCCTCATGCTCAGGTTCATATTCTGAATGGCTTGCATTATGAGAATGAGTTTCCAATTCCATCTCATCCTCACTCATTTCATCATCATGACTGTGGGAGCTCATTTTGACACTGCATTTCACAAAATGAAAAAATAAATCAATAAACACATAGTTTCAGCCTATGCCCTACTTTAAAATTTAAAAAATAAAACTCTATATTTTAAATTTTAAATTGCAAAACAAAATCTTAACTAATTTAGAAAATGAAACAACAAAAATTAGAAATGAAACAAGAACTTAGAAAATGAAACAACAAGAACTAAGAACTTAGAATTTAGAAATGAAAATTAGAAAATTCAAAAAACTAAAACAATGAACATTGAAAATCAGAAAATAAAAGAAAAAATCAGTTAAAAACCCTACCTTTTGCTTGGAAAATCTCTTCAACAAGCTGAAGAATCTTCCTCCTCTTCTTCTTCTTGCTCTTTGACACTCCTCTTTCACTTGCAATCACTCCTTTCACTCCTCCAATCACTCTTTCCTCAGCTCTTCACTGTTCTTCTTCTTGTTGTAGCAGTCAAGTAGAAATGCAAATGTGAATAAAAATGAAGTTAGGAGGGGCTTTTGATAGCATAGAAGAGTGTAGATGGGCCCCACATGCCCTTACGGTTTGAATAGAACCAATAATTTATTTTAAAATTGAGTCTTTTTTTTTTAAAAACAGACCTTTATGACTGTCTGCCGCGGGAGATCCTTGGGCGTCCCCGAGACGCTCGAGGGATGCCCAGGCGTCTCCCTCAACGTCTCGGAGACGTCGGTGCGTTTTTTGCGTCTCCGGCGGCAGGGGAGCAAATTGGTGGCGCCTCCGGAGACGTGGGAACGCCATCCCCATGTCTCTGGGACGTCCCTGTTCCGGAAACGCTAGGGCCTAGGGGCAGGGACGCGTCCCCGGGGTTCACTACAATAATGTCATTTACTCAACATCAATAATTATGCACATGAGAAGAGCACAATAACACACAAAATTTACGTGGAAACCCTTATGGGAGAAAACCATGGCAAAATATTGTCTTATATATAAAATATTCTTACAACTTTGTAGGCACCAACACCCAAGAAACTCAAATCTCCAATTTGTAGGCACCAACCTACTAGAGACACCGACCTCCAAAGTAGACAAAGAATTTCCCTTTCTTAAATATACATATAATATCTTCACAAAATCTTCACAACTCTGCTCTATTCTTCTTCTCAAATTTTACACTTCTTCAATGGATGATGAACTCTTATAATGTCTTCATAAAAACTGACTTGAATTATCTTCTATAAACCTCTCCTTCAGATCTGCTTGTGCTTGTCTATTTTATCCTTCACACACACACTGTCTTCCTCAATGAATGGCAAACTCTTTCTATTCCTTCATAACGATCTTCTTGATGATGATATATTTTTCACAAATTCAATGCAATTATTCTCATATATCTTCCTTCTTAAATCTGCATATACTCCTTCAATGTTTCATGAACTTCCCTTTTATATCTGCATTAACGTCTCTTCAATATCTTCATATATTCCTTTTTTATATCTGCATTTACTCCTCTTTCAAATCTGTATTTATATACCAGCTGGTGTATATATGATTTTTCTTTTTAAATTCACTCCACACTCAACACCCCTTCCTCTCAAATTACAATTATTATTTATATCTTAATAAGAAGACATACCTCTTCAAAATGTGATGTCTTTATGAAATGACATGTCCTTTTAAAACTAATTTCTGCCCTTAATAAATATAACTGATGACTTGTAATAAAGTGCTGCCTCTCTTATTAGTCTTAATCTTTGCATTAAAGGAAAAAAATGAATCGTTGCATTTAGAGAAAAATGAATCGCTGCCTTCAGCCTTCTTTTATTATTCATAATCTTTTCCTTTAGTACTAATCGCTACTTCCTCCTTTTTATGATTTCTACTTTTATAAATGTTAATTATTACATAATGAATCGCATCTCTTCATATATTAAATTATGCCCTTGAATCGCTGCACTTTAGTATCTTCTTTAATTTTTCGTATTTAATTTTTGTCTTTTTCTTATTTTGTCCTCTTTTGACTTTTGTCTTTTTCTTATGTTGCCTTTTTTTAATATTAATTCTTGTCTTGGGTAATTAAATACAAAGTGGTATTTTATAATGATAGACTTCCTCATGAGGTCTGCTAAGTGAATATGCATCTTCAACCATCAAGAATAATGATTAGTGGCCTATGGCCATTTATGATTTACCATGTCTTCTATTGACAAAATGTTTATCTTGCCAACAATTTGTTTATATGACTTTGACATCAATGATAATGATGGCAACTATTTCGTCCATTAAAAATCTCCGATCTATGAACTCCTTGACATCAATGACAATCTCTAGTAATCGGTTTGATATCAATAATTCTAACAACTGGTTTGACATCAATAAAAACAATCAATTCTTTCGTTTGACATCAATGACAACATTTCTAGCACACGATCCTCGAAGGATTAAAATATAACAAGGATAAAATCATATTTGAATAGGTATCCGATGACAAAGGGCGTCGGGTTTATTTAAAAAGTAATCGCAACTTAGTAATAGAGCTTCCATATTAGGGGAAGAGTCATCAAGTTCGTGACCCAATAAGATGACGTGACAGCACTAATATAAAGGCACAACACTAATATAAAGGCTTGTGGTAAGATTTGAAGAATTGAGTTGAACGCAGCCTATAACCAATAAAGGAGATATTGTATAAATGTTAATGCTGCAATCCAAGGAAGCGATGTGAATATCATTGGAGTTAGTGACAGTTCCATGACACTATGAATCAAAGGTGACAGTTGGCACATACCATATAAGGCAGTGCTTAAAGATTACTAACTCCAGCAGTTGTTGTTCTCCAGGTTGGAATTGTAAACTCATTTTCTTGTAAATTGTGAATTGTGGTATTGTTAAAGCTCAATGAATATAATTGAGATAAATAAGTGTACTACAAATTGTTTGTCTTAATGTGCCAAAGTTTGAGTTATATTTGCATACCATTCTATGCATTTATTTATATGGATTTCTGCAAACAAAGTCATAAGCAAATCAAATAACATTCACACATTAAACCACATCAAAGTCACATTCTTGTATGACAAGGAAGTTGGATGATTTAAGTGCACCATGGCGAGAAATTAATTCAATGAAATCAGCATAACACTAAACTGTTTGACATAATGCCTCTTTATTGAGTTTGGTGAAAAAGTAAACAAAATTAAATTGGAAGTGATAGGGAATCTTACATATGTGCACAAAAATGAGCTTGGGAGGCATGAAGGAATATCCCCTGCAAATTGCAATTGTCCTTGGCAATAATGGTGAGGGTCCCTTAGGTTTTGGAACTCTAACTACATCAATGGTAGCCCTCATTGTCTTCTTCATTTCAACAAATAGGTGTACATGTGGAGCCACGCCGTCATTATTAAATGATAACTTTTGTGCCTATGGACCCTTCTAGAAGATGTGTTGTCACCCTATGCATTAATGGATGTCCAATCATGCAAGGTAGGTGAGGTCAATAGTACAAAATAGGTGGGAGCATCAAAGTTCATGAATTGAGTGTACTCCATGCCTTGTACCATAAGTTTAGGATCAAGGTTCAGAAGGTAGGCATGCTGGCTCGAGGATGTTCAACTCTCTAACAAAGGCTTGTGAAGGAGTAGGGTTTGAAAAAGAGGTATGATAGTAGGAGAAACTTCTTAGTCTCGATGGGATAAGGAATGAAAGTGGGAATAAATGGGAGACATGATAGGATAGAGAAGTCCAATAATTCAAAGGAAATAGAGGAAAGAGCATGTTGGGAAGGATAATTTTGATAGCTCGATTGAAAGAAGGAAAGAAGGTAGGGGATGGACATGAGGTATGCTTGGATGGATATGTTCAACACTCTGACAGGTAGGAGGGGTAAGTGGAATTGGGAGGAAAGGCATACATGTTGACGTGCTTTTTATGACGACATCAACACAAAATAAAAATGCCCAACAGTCATTCTATTCTCTCTTGATCAAAATATCCCGCATGCTAAGATTGCGTGAAAGTTCATGCGTTCAACTCCAAGGTTCCTTTAACGCGAATAGACTCTGTTGGCTAATGTGAATATGCTGGGTATTCAAGGGGACTTACGTAGTTGTTCGATTTTGTGAAGCAGTTAAGACATGAATGATTTGACAATATTGCTCCGACTCCTAAATTAACCGGGAAATACTGAATTTAAAGGGATAGGGATAGGGATTCTACAAATCTACTTCTAAAGGGTGGAGGACGAGGATTGACTTAAACAATCTTCAAACCAGACTTTGCTTCGTCTCCTTTCGGACAACTCTGACAAAGTTGGTGCAATCTTCAAAGGATGAGAAAGGTGTTCAAATTATGACACAACATGTACATACCATCACCACGATGCATACGGACATATGAGCCACAATCGAAGTTAAGTGCCAATACTCTTGTTGACCACGCAAGGCGAACTTACCATCAGTAAGCCCGCTAGTGGTATGGATGAAAGAAGTTGTGCTCAAATCGCAACGCCACACTCCACAATTAACAACTACCTGCATAAAACAAAGTCTACTCTACTCTATCCACTTGAATTGGAAAGACGAACAAGCCTTGCTAGCTACTCACAATAGAAGATAGAACCACCAAACAATGATAAATCTTTATATTATGAGAGTGTTCACAATAACTTCTTACAAAGTCCTCAATAGGAAAACTTCCTTTCCTCCTCAATCTAAGCTAACTTCTAAGCTAAATGCTATATGCCTTCTATTCTCTAGCTCAACTCTATCTCTGATTCAATTCTAGTTCTAATAATTTACAAATGAGGGGGCATGCCCCTTTTATAGTTAGCCCATTTCAATGGACGGTTCGGATTCAATTACAATAAAGGGCTCAGATCGAGCCACCTATGCCCTAATTAGGGTTTTTGCCCTAAAAACCGCCACAGAGAGGAGTGGGGCAATAAATGCATAGAATATTCTCCACTCCCCTGCAGGAACCATAATGAGCAATTAATGCCCATCCTCATCTTCCAGAAGATCTTCATCAAGCAGCGCGTTCCCATTGTCCTGTTCTCGAACTGCAAACTCAATTAGCCGGGCCAATACCACCTCAACCTCCTGAACTGAAATTGGTGGAATATGGTTGAGCTGAAATTCCAAGACCACTACCGTTTGTCCGTGTTGAGTGTAAGACTTCTTCCATGCCACCAAGGCATCCTGGGTATTCTGGATTATACTGGAGAAAGTGGAGACGTTCTCAAAGTCATCCGGGAAAGCGACCTCGCAGCTGAGAAGAATGGAGCCAATTTTCCTCTCAAGCTATCAACAGTTATTTCCTCTGGAGCCAGCCTTCTAGCAAATATGGCCTCCAGTGTATTAAGAACTCCCTCTGAGATGTTACCCATTGCCTTCCTGGTTCTGGCCGAATCTGCCCTTGCTGCATCATGAAACCCACGGCCCGTGACCACCGAGGAGTACCAACTGGTGAAATCATACCTGTCACCATCCTGAATCACACCTCCATCCACCAAAGTTTGTAGAGGTATATACATCAAAGCCCCTAAACGAAGAACAGTCTTCGTCCGATAGATGCGGGTATCGCCCCAGGCTTGATCTACAATATCCATGCGTGCCAAAATATTTGAGGCCTGCTGATAAGCGTCGGCGAGGTCCTCCATAAGTTTTTCTGTATCAGCCCGAACATGGCTGACCCATTTGTCTGCCTCTGTCTCCATCTTCTTTAGGTCATCCAAGCCAATAATCGACTCCCTCGGAAGCTCAGGTGGGAGTTCTACTGCTGGGTCTACCTGTTCACCTAAACGCGCTAGACTTTGCACATATCCAATCAAGGTTTTGTGCTCTCTCTTTAACTTCTTATACTTCCCTTCTGTTTTGAGCAACTGATCCTTCAGCGCCTAATAGGAGTTATAGAACTCCTCGACAATTTGGGCTCCCGTAGGACGACCCAACTCTACGGTGGTGATCACATAGTTCTCGGGCCTCTCCTCGGCTCGATCATACTCCTCCCTTGGGACAGCAACTTGGAGTGTGCGGGAGCCTGACTCGTCAGTCGAAATCTTCGAGAATTTTCTGGCTCTCTTCTTTTCTGGAGGCGCACTAATTCTTCTGAGGAACTCCTCCATCTCGACAGCCGGATCTGTATCATCCTCAGGCTCTCTTCTCATTCTCTCTGTGAGCCAATCCGGCACTGTCTATTGTGGATTGCAAATGACGAGGGGCTGCTCTTCTGTTGACTCCACCTCGTGTACTTCTTCTCTTCTTGCACTGTTCTGTTCGGGCTCATCATCTTCCACGAGCTGCGTATCTCCTGACCCTTGGGTCCCTTGTTCTGTGTTTTCCTCTTCCTCCAATGTCATGTCCAACATCTATTGGAAACAAGTGTCAACCACTGTTTCCTCTTCTTCCTCTTGTCGGCCAGCCCTGGATGCACTGACGCTTATACTATCTGATTCTCGGATGTTGGGTTGATCCACCTCCTCAAGCTCCCGCTCTTCACCCAATCCTGCACTCTGATCAGCAAATAATGAAATCACTCTCAAACTCGAAGACTGAGTTTGTGAGTGCATAGGTGATGCTTGTTCCATCCTCAACGGTATCGGCTGGGTTGGTACTTCTACTTGTGCTTCCGGTGTCTAAGCTACCTGTTTTCCCCTTATCACCGATAGCGGCCTTGGGTCACCCATAAAGCTATAAGTAAGGACGATCGATCTGCTCTTAAGTCTGCATACGTGTCTATTGACCCAAGCCCTTGTGAAAGTCAACACTGGAATAGAGAGCGTGTCCAAGTCCATGATTTCTGGCTCGGACCAATCAGGTGGTGGGACCGAAGTATCCCTGACTGAACCATAGTCGGGTTGCATAACGTTGACATCTTCTTCCACCTGGTCGGGAACTAGGATGACCTCACATTCCCTGATCAATTTGAGGGGAAGCCTGGAAAACATCATTTTCCTTATCTCAACCTCATCAACAGCATTTGCCCAAAAGTCCTCAATGTGGGCCTTGTGTCGGTACTCGAAGTTCTGTATCATTCGGATGTTTCTGTACGGATTAAAATCCTGTCTGCCTGTGTGATATGATAGATGATAGAACTGCAGCTCATCTTCTGCCTCTCGAGCTGCCTGCAAGGAGGGACACACCTCAGTGGAATTTCCCATGGCAATAGGAAAGTCAAGTCCACCCTTCTTCTTCTTTTTCTGAATCTTATCATAGGCGATCAATTGCCTAGATACTTCCAACATTATAATGTGATCGGTGGGGTACCTCGGTAGCCAGTATGGATATGAAGTGAACCCCTGCAGCCTAATGTAAGTGAATTTCGGAAATTGGATGAGCCAATATCTGTATTCCTCTATCAATGCTTGTGCCTCTTTGGATATTCTTTGTTGTGTTCTCCGCTGAAGGGTCCTCGTGATGTGCATTGTGAATGCATCATTAGCTCGTTTGTAACTGGCAGGGTTAGTTAGATGCAACTGTGTGCAGGCCTCATGGATTTTGAACTGATCAGGTGCACAGCCTATTGGCTCCTTGTATGTAATCCCTCGGTACTTGGTCATTCTTGCCAGCATATATATCACATACGAGCTCATGTAAAAGGTTTTCGTCCCCCTCACGCTCCTGAACTGTTGATCTATGTTATCACTGATCATTCTTGCCTAGTCAACACACTCCTTTCCCTCCAAGATGATCTCGATGAAGCAGAACATCCAAGTCTCGAAGAAGTAGGCTTGTGCACTCCCATTTATTCGGCTCAGCATCATCATCAAGTTTTAGTATTCCTGTTTCACATCTTCGGCAATTATCTGCTTTGGAAGTCTAGTGCGAGGTGGCTTTGGCTTTTGCATCCAGACTCTGTTGATGACCACAGCAACCCTCTCAAAGGAGGTGGAGTACATTTTATCCGCCCTCTCCTTTGATCTGTATAGCATCTTTTCGGCAGTAGGAATCCCAAATGCCTCTCCAATGGCATATGGCGTGAAGTTGGCAAGCAATTTGCCATCTGGAGAGACAATGGTTCTACGCTCTGGCTTGTAGTAGTTCGCACACTCCATGATTAGCTTTGGGCACTGAATTGCTGGTGGAAAACCAGCGGCTGCGTAGATACCACTCTTCATGATGTTATGTGCCGTGACTGACGGTTGATGGCCTCCCAGTCCGTACATCCTAGACTTAAGTGCATTTAGATTAAACGACCCGAGGTTGGTGTCACTTAATCCTTCCAACTTTGAGACAATTGCCGATTTTGGAAGAAATGACTTGGCGAGCCTTTTGATCATTGCCTGTCGCGATGAGCTAGCCTTGCCTGTTTCAGTGTTTGCAGCTCTGCCTGCGGCTCTGCTTGTTCCTGCAACATCCCTTGCTCCAGCCATCTACAAGAATAAGATAGAATAATAATAAGTTAGTTTGCAGATTTTTAATAAAATAAAATAGCCTCCGAGACGGCTACGGATGTGGAGTTAGCTTTTGAAAATAAAATTCTTCAGCATAATTTTCTAACTCCAAACCTCAAACTGTATAAAAACTCTGAGCTTATAAAGAAGCTTTCAGCAACTGCACTCTGACTGGCGAAGAAAATTACAGCAAACTAACAACTTTCAGCAATGTGGCTATTTTCTCAGCACAGAATAAATTAAATCTTTTGCCTCAACTTCTGTCAACCTCAGCAACTTTCAACTTCAGCAACTTGAAGAATGAAGAGATCACTGTTAGTGTGGAAATTCAAACTTCTTCTCAACTCCAACAGCAATTAACTTTCGACAACTCTAATAAATAAAATTTGCAGCAACTCCAAGAACTCTCGTGCAACTTCGAAAATGATTTCAACAAAACTCTCAGCAGTTTGAAAATAAAATCTCCAACAACTTCGAGAACCTCTGCAACTTCAAAAATCCGTAGCAACTTCAACTTTCAGCAATCTGGAAATATCTCTCTAGCAACTGCAGTATATGATTTCGAAATTTGCAGCAACACACTCTCAGCTCTTCGAGAATTAAAATCTTTAGCAACTTCGCTCTTAGAAGAATAAAATCCAACCTCACTCTCAGCAACTTCGAAAAAGATTCTGATCTCACAAAATTCTTCACTTCAGCAATTCCAAGCTCTTCGAAACGTGTGAAGAAATGAAAGAAATGAAGTTGTTTAAATAACTCTTCGCGAAGAATCCTGCTGAGTAGTGCTGGGGCTATTTTTAGTACCTTCATCAATTCTCCACTCTCTCCGTTTGGCATCTTCCATTTTAGGCGCAGTAGTGGGCTAGTCGTCAGCCAGTCATTATGGCAGTTGCCACTAATGAAGATTCTTTCTTCTTCAAATTTTGAATTTCTTTTTCTAGTCTGCCAGTTAACTGCAGGTAATTAAACAACTCGCAAGAAAATCATTCTGATTTGTTTGAGAACTCCATTAAAATTCTTGTCACGTTTGATTAAATTTAACTTGAAGATTTCATGGGAGATTTAAAAATTATTTCCCTCTCACTTAAAATATCCATCATTTGAATTATCAAATTTGCCTTAGAAAATTTAAATCCCCCCTTTAAAATAATTCAACTTGCTAACAAAAATCACTCGCTCGCTCCGATCAATTCATCCTTTGAGATTTAATTTCCGTTAGGAAAATGATCTAGTCAAAACGAATTTCCTCTGGAAATATTAAAATTTCCCGTAGGAAATCAATTTTTCAATTTTGTCAACCCATGGGTGCCTTTTGAACGGGTTCATTTAATCGTTATTTGACCCATGGAAAAATATATCAATTGCTTCCGTCTTGGAAATAAAACATCGTCACTGTGTCCACTTCATTTAAATGTCTCTGGAAAAATTTTAAAATTCATCAAGTCATCTTTCCATGCCAAGGGCTTGTTTTTCCCTAGTGAAATGTTATTTCACTTAAAAAATATTTAACATTTTCTACTTCTGGCGTATTTGACCCTTGGTATTTTTTAATTCTCATCACTTAGGAAATAACTCTAAGTCATTTCCTACCTTGGGCGCATTGGGGGTGGCAAGCTTTTATTTCAATGCCTTAGAAGAATTTCAAGGCTCTATTTCCTCTTTATCTCCCTGGGCGCATTTCACATGGCCTGCTTTCATTTTTGCCCTAGAAACTTTTGGAGTCACTTCCCACCTTGACTTGGGCGCAAATACTACCTCCAGCTTTTGTTTCCATGCCTTAGAAACTTTCATCTTTTCTTCTTCTTGAGGGCGCATTCAACACCTTCTACTTTCATTTTGTGACTTAGGCATTTTTTCTTAAATTACAACCCTTGCTAGGCGCATTTCACATGGGGCGCATTTCAATGCCTCTGCCTTCCTTTTAACGCCTTAGGAAATTCTCAATGCCTTAGAAGATTTTTTCACCCTCTTGACCCCTTGGGCGCATTTCTATGTGCTCACTTTCGATTTCATCATGGGCACATATTAGGTGTCAAGGTTTTGTTTCATGCCTTAGAAACTTTCAAGAGGTCTCCATGGTGGGCGCATTTTATATGTGCTACTTTTATTTGTGGGCGCATATGAAGGTAGCCACTTTCATCTTATGCCTTAGCAACTTTTCGGCCTCTCACTCACCTTTAGGCGCATTTTGATGGAGGAGCTTTCATGTGAGGGCGCATTTTCACTAGCATGCTTCCACTTTTGCCTTAGAAATATTTCAAGGCTTTCTCATTTTACCTTCCTAAGGTGGGTGCATTTTAGGTGTTGTACTTTCAATTTCATACTTAGCCGCATTTTGAAGGTGACCCCTTTGAAGTTTCCACGCCCTAGGAATTTTCATAGTCTTTCTCTTGAAGGTGGGCGCATTTTGACCCTTGTGCTTTTGTTTCACTAGGTGGGCGCATTTTCATACATGAGCTTTGATTCCCCCATACTTAGAATATCCTAAGTCTTCATCACCCTGACTGGGGCGTATATAGGGGTGGCTACTCATGTGAGGGCGCATTTTCACTAGGCCACTTTCATTTTCCAGACTTAGAGAATTTTTTTTTTTTACATCTCTGCTTGCCTTTGATCTCACATTCTATTTTTAGTAAGTCTTTGCTTCTCTAACTTCCATGGCTTCGTTTGGCATGAAAATTTCACCATATGACCCTCTTTGCCTGGTGAACTTGCTTTCCCTGTCCCACATGTCAGCCTGCTATTTATAACCACCTGCTATTTATAGTAAGCCCTTGATTTCCTTGACTTCATCAATTCCATTTTGCCTGAAAATTTCACCATCTGATCTTCTTCGCCCTGTGAACTTGTTTTGTCAGTTCTCTGCCCTGACCTACTATTTATAGCCACCTGCTATTTATAGTAAGTTCTTGATTTTCTGACTTCAGTAGCTCCGTTTGACATGAAAATTTGCAACGCCTGATCCTAATAACTTGAGTGTCGCTCTGATGCCAACCTCGGGTGCAGACCTGCTATTTATAGCCTTTCCGTGACTTACTAAAAATAGTAAGTTCTCCAATTCCACTCAAATTTTGCCAGCAGGTGCCTTGAAGTATGCTGACATTGGTGGGGTGCTTCATTCTCGCAATTTCTAGATTTTACCCCCTATAAAAGTGGAAACCCTAATTTGACTTGCATGTATCCCGAACGGTCTCCGTTTGACTTTGTTTCTTCTGCATGTCATTTTGTATGCTGAACTGAAGTGTTGGGTGGCCGGGGTGAAACTGCTATTTATAAAAACTTCCTGAAAAGTGACTCATCCACTGTCGGATGATTTTGCATGTCATATTGCCTGTGGGATCTCAAGAAACCCAGAAAACTGGTCTGCATGCAGGCACTGGCAAAAAATAGTAAGTCCTCGAAACTTGATCTTCTCTGCTTGCATGTCACACTGTTGCGAAGCTCTTGAAAAACCCAGAAGGAATATCCGAACATGCGTTAGAGAACTCCGCATGCAAACCCTAAAAATAGCCTCCAAAGGCTGAACTCTAAAAGTGGTCGTCTCGGTTTGCATGTTATATCGTTGCGAAGTTTTTGAGAAACCCAGAAGTAATCTCCGGACATGCAATGAAGAATCATATGTTTGACCCTTGAAAATGGCTCCTGAAGCCTAAACTGCTAAAAATAGCAAGTTGTCTGATCTGGCTCAAAATTTACGTGCAAGCAGCTTGATGTGTTCTGAATGTGTCGAAGCTGACAGAATTCCAAATCCTGCTGAAACAGTCCCCGATTGAGTACTTACTATAAATAGTAAGTTGTCAGAATTCGATAAAAATTCACTGGGACTTTGCTGGAAGCCTTGTGATTGCTGTCCTAAGCTCAAATTCCAATTTGATAACCTGGTTTGACCTTAAAAAGCCTGAAGGATAGAAAACCCTAATTCCACAGACTTAATCAATATTTTAACCTGGGTCAAACGATGGGACATCCCCAAAAAGACAGAAGGACCAGAGAGAGAGAGACGCAAAGCCAAAAGACCAGAATGGAGCAAAAAAAAGGGGGGTCCCCATCCGAATGGGGTGAGGAAAAGAGGTATGACAGTAGGGGAAACTTCTTAGTCTCGATGGGATAAGGAATGAAAGTGGGAATAAATGGGAGACATGATAGGATAGAGAAGTCCAATAATTCAAAGGAAATAGAGGAAAGAGCATGTTGGGAAGGATAATTTTGATAGCTCGATTGAAAGAAGGAATGAAGGTAGGGGATGGACATGAGGTATGCTTGGATGGATATGTTCAACACTCTGACAGGTAGGAGGGGTAAGTGGAATTGGAAGGAAAGGCATACCAACAAGGGAAAATCTACAATTCTAATGGCTTACATTGACTTAGAAAATTGGTCATACCTCCATACTTTGAAATTTTTGGGATCTCAAGCAAATACATGGGAATGAAGGAGTAGAACTCTTACACCAATTTGGTTTAGGGGGAATGTTGGAGATAAAATCATTTTGGACTACAATATGGATTATGGAAAAAGGGGACATGATATGATGCCCTACCTCTACTTAGGGATGATATATGTTGTAAAATCTTGGACAACATATTAATGTTGGAAATGTTGTCATTGATGTCAAAGCTAAACAAGGTCGTCATTGATGCCAAAGATTTGAATGTGGAGATTAATGGAATATGTTGTCATTGATATCAAGGTGCATGAACAAGATTGTGGATGTCAAATAATTTGTTGAGGAGATTGTTGGATTAGTTGTCCAAGATGTATGAACAAGAATGTCAAAGTGTTGTCATTTATGTCAAGGTAAAGAGTGGACAGTTACAATAAGAAGTTAACCATTATACATCTCCATTGGAGTGCGAAGAAAAATACATCCATTACATCTTACTGTTGAAGAGATTGAGGAATTGGTGACCGATTTAGAGATATGGGTATGTTTTAATTAAATATTTATGCATAATGTTTTTGATTAGCGATAAACAGGTTTTGTTGGGACCTAAAACCCAAACTAGGTTTTGATGGGGACCTGGAACCCATTACAAGTAGGTTTTGAAGGGACCTGAAACCCAAACAAAAAAAAAATGTTGCTAGAAAGATATTCACAGACAATCAGCGGCCCATCAATAGCAGCACCACTAAGAAAAAATCAAGACTCCACCAGCTGCACAAAGGATTAGAAGGGACCTTGAACCCAACACAACAAGGTTTTGGCAGGGACCTTAAACCCAAAACATAACTAGGTTTTTACAGGGACCTTGAACCCAAAGGTTTTGAAGGGACCTTAAACCCTTTACAACCATGATTTAATAGGGACCATGAACCCGAGACAAGTTTTGAAGGGACCATGAACCTTTTACAAACAAGTTTTGGCAAGGACCTTAAACCCAACAACGCAGCAGACTGAAAAGCAGCATCCTTCTTGTAGCTCCATCCGAACCGAACATCCATCCCACACTCCACCTCCATAGGATAGGCCCCGCCTCTAATGGGGAGGAAGATGCAAGAGCTCGAACCTCCAAAGCAACCCAACTCCTGCTCATACCAGCTCCACCTCAAAAGGAATGAGCAAAAGAGAAGAAATTTTTTTACTAGGCTTACAAAAATAACCTCCACCTCAATAGGAGATGGCTCTACCTCCATAAGACTAATCTTCACCTGTAAAGAAGACACCAATAGTAGAACCCAACCAAAAGAAGCCACTCCAGAAGGACAAGCACTCACAGCCACCTTAGGCGTTAGTAAAGATGGAAACAAGAAAGACAAAGCCCAGATCAAAGCAAACAAATCCTTCACAAAAAACAGATCCAAAGGCAACACCCAAAAACAGAGAGAAAAAAGATCCCCACCAGATCTCAGTATCAATGAACTCCAAAGGGGAAGCCAAAGCAAAAGCTTAAACACAACAACCAAAGAAAAAAGAGCAACATCAGAAGATGCCTCCAAACAGGTCAACAAAGACCCAAGAAAATCCAGCCCCTGCACTACCAACAACAACAAACCCCAAAAGGGGCACCAACTCCACAACGTAGCAAGGGAGATGAAGAACCCCCACCCAAAGACAAACCAAAGAAAGAGGAGGACTCTCCAAACACCACGCCAGAAGCCACCAAAAGCCCCAACCAACGACTAGGGGTAGCAGCAACACACCCCCCCCACCCTCTGCCATAGTCATACAAGAGCAAACCAACCACTTGAGAACAGAGGCTCCCAGAGCCCAACCAGTCATTCACCAACACCATAGGATCAGCAAACCGAAGCGCACCACAAGAAAGCCAGGCCCAGACCCGACCCACCAAGGCAACTTCACCACACAGGATTTGGGAACCCTGCTGCAGAAAGAGGATGCCAAAACCCAAGCCTCCTGTGCTAGAGCAAGGAGGGACTGCAGGTCAACAAATAGACCCTTTGCCAGCCCCCCACCATCATCATCAGTCTCCGCTCCATCCTCTGCATCTTCACCAAAGGATTTCAAACTTCCTTTACCGCTACACTTCCCGCTCGAGTGCTCCATTCCTTAGACCTATAATGTTACCTCAATTAGGAAGGAATTATGCATAATGTTGAAGTATATGGAAAATAAAATAAAGACTATAATGATTGTGTTGGTCTTTATCTCATGCATGAAAGAAGAAAACAGCAAGCAGTAAGCATATTCAAGGCTCATATAAATGATTAATCATCCAAGCCCATATTATTAATGAATAAGTTTAAAATTATCATTTGTATGATGCTGGCCAACCATATATAGAACAATCTAAAGCAGCGATGATATACACACTGACTTCATATTGATATACTTTGCTGGCCAACCCTTATGAAAAACAAGTCAAAGTCAATATAAATTAATGGTCAGTGATGATATGAGGGGTGTGCAGCAATTAATTAAGTGCAGAAATGATTAGCAACGATTTCATGTTTCTAAAGGCAGATATTAATATCTTAAAAAGCAGCGATCAGCAAAAATAAAAAGGTGTGATTAGTATGAGATAAAGAAAAGATGCATTTGTTAACAAAAAGGTGTGGTTTCAATGAAGAGCTATTTCATGCCAAGAGGTGCATCTTAAACTAAGCGTTGTATCCATTGTGAAAGGGTGTCTTTTACCCTTATTGAAAACATATAAAGAGTAAGAAGAAAAGAAAATTCAAGCAAGCAATTCCAATGAATATCTTCTGAATTAGAACTGGGAAAAAGAGCAGAAAAATGAAGAGCAACTCAGATTTATTTTGAGTGCATATGCAGCCCATATGTGAAGAGTAAAGGCAGATTTGTAAGGGTTTATGGCAGAGTTATATAGAGTAATAAGTGCAGGTTAAAGAGCAGATTGTAAAGGAAATTTAGAGCAGATTATAAGGCAAAAAATCCATGTGAAGATATTGGCATAATTATGATCAGTTTTGTGAAAGGAATTGGTACATGATTTGACTCAGATTTGTAGACATTGTTGTGATCAGAATTGTGAAAGGAAAGAAGACATTATTACTGATCAGATTTGAAAGGAAGGTTAATACTTGAGTGTGATCAGATTTGTGAAAGGAGAGAGGTCATTAGTTGAATCAGATTTGACATTAGATCAGATTTGTGATTGATTATCAGATTTACAAGGAAGGAAGTTTGGATCAGATTTGTGGGGGTTGAAGCCTATCAAGTTAAGGTTGGAGCTCAATTTGTATGTGGGGGTTGGAGCCTATCAAGTAAAGGTTGGACCCTCTTGCTTAGTTGGAGCTCAGTTGGTATTGAGATTTGGAACTTTGATAGTAGGTTGGAGCCTACAAGAAGAAGAAGAAGAATTTACAATATATAAACAAGATTGTGCCTATTGATGTTATAGCAGCTTCGGGCTCATCCTTCGAGCCTCGAGTCAAGACATAAAATTGCATATAGCCTATAGGCTATTTATTTCATTGAGATAACTAAAAGTGAAGAGGCACTTCACTTGGCACTATATTATAATATTTAATTATTGTGAATAATTAAATAATAAATAGGGCCGACCTCATTAAAGAAATTATATTTATTTAATTATTGTTATTTTCTTATGAGGCCAACCTACATGAAGAGACACAATGATTTGTATAAATATAAGGTGATGATCTCTCATTTGATCATCAAGTTCATTCATCATATTCGCACTCCTTGAAGAAGTTCGCACTTGAGCAGCAGATCATTATCTTGAGCAGCAGGTCATGATCTTGAGCAACAGATCATGATCTTGAGCAGCAGATCATCATGTTGTTGTAGAAAATATATTTCAAGGAGAAATATATTCATTTTGTATCTTCACATCTAGGAGAGGTGCTATTATTCATTGTATCAAATTTGGCCATGTGTTGAGCCTGTGTTGTAAACAGATTTCTACTCTTATTCTAGAATATATAAGCGATATATTTGCTGGGTTTTCCCAGAGTATCTTGTGGTGTTCATTGTCTTACGTGTTGCATTTTCTGATTGCTTTATTTTCTGATCCTAAAACTAACATGGTATCAGAGCAGGTCTAAGAGAAGTAATCAGACTTGATTATAGACCACAGATTTTTGGCAGAATCAATTTTGGCAAATTCTGGTGGTATGATCTTAGTCCTTGCAAAGGACGATTTTGTGCATTGGAGGACGCCTTTCTTCATCATTGTCTGAGTCGACCTTGCTGGTGTTTAGAAGACATGTTGGAGGCTCATATGAAACTGGACGCACCTCCCCAAGAGTGCGATTTTTGTCAAAAGAAGATTGAGAAAATCATATATGGGTTTGTGAAGGCTGGTCGCACTTGCTACAGGGCTAGGCGCGGCATTTGGAGATCAGACACAGCCATACCTAGAAGATTCGAAAATTCTTATGACTGTTGCAACATATAATTCCAAGTTTTCTTCATGGCATGTTGAGTCTTATGCATTATTGTTAGTATGAAGTATAGGCGCAATCATTATGCATTTAATTTCAGTCATATGATAAGCATTGTAACCAGACTTTGAAGGCTTTGGTCATGGGCTGAGTTATTGTATGGCTTAGAGTGTGGGAGTTGCCTTGCTCATGTGAGCCGTAATTATTGTCAGTGTACATTGCTTTTAAATCTGAGTTTAAAACGTTTAAAGAAGCAGTGTTAAGTCAAGTTTGTCGTGATACCTTATGTTTTCCAAGTTTGTTGTCATGTTGTATATGGAGGTGATGTGAGAGACTTCTTTGCATGAGTTGAAGTGTTGTTTCTGAGTCTACCTCTATGAAGTATCATGTGAAGAAGATCTGAAAAATTATTGAGAGATAATGAGCAAATCCCAGGAAAGATAAGTGCAGACCTAAAAAGCATCTAAGTGCAACACTTAAGAAGATTTTGAGTTCTATGAGATAAGTATTTCATGGTTGAAAAATGTTCATGAATTTTTTTATGTAGTTATTAATTCATGCTATAACAATGAGATAGTAAATCATGTATGCTTGTAGCATTGGTATTTCTCTTCAGAATAGTTGAGTTCTATGAACTATTAGTAATCTCTCCTTAATGCTTTCAGGACGGAACAAGAAGCATAAGAGATTGCTTTCAAGAGAAGAAGTGCTTGATGCATCCTGAAGGCTGAAGAATGGAGACATAGCTTGCAACCATAGGACTGAGTTGGTGGCTGGGGACACCTCTCGAAGATGAAGAATCTATTCAGATTGTCTTTGCGATAAATTCTTCGAAGAGGAGGAATTAGCATTCAGAGGGAGTTATGTGTCTCACTGAGAAGAAGGGAAGGTTGTAGTGCTGCAAGGCCAATTGCTAACTCCTTGTAAGACCTCCTCAGCAGTTGAGATCAGAATTGCACAAGACAGTCTATCTGAACTTGACATTGGTAGCTCCGCAAACCTATTCAGAATAGAGTGATTTGTGATGAAGTCGAAGAGGACAGCCTTGAATCTCTACAAAGGTGTGTGTTGGAAACCATTTCTCTAAGGCAACCGTTGCAGGCAATCTTGGACAAGGAGGTCAGAAGGTTGATGCAAGTACTTGGAGACTCAGAGGGAGTCTACTGAACCAAAAGAGGATGGTGATCCAGCTAAGCCTTTGGAACCTACTAATGAGCCTTCAGACATTGTTATTGGTCGAAAGAAACTTCTATGGGCTAGGCAAACAATGCAGGAGGCATAAAGGTTTGCAGCTCCTAGAAAGCAAAAGACAACAACAGTTTCCAAGTTATGTTACATTAATGGGTCATGTTGTGACCTTTTTCACACATCACCCCATACAGATGGGGACCCCCTAATTTTTGCTCCATTCTGGTCTTTTGGCTTTGGTTAGCGCGTCTCTCTCTCTATCTCTGGTCCTTTCGGGGATGTCCTGTCATTTGACCCAGGTGGAAATATTGGTTAAGTCTGTAAAATTAGGGTTTTCATCCTTCAGGCTTATTTAAGGTCAAACTGAGTTATAAAATTGAAATCCAGGCTTAGTACAGCAATCACAAAGCTTCCAGCAGGGTCCCATTAAATTTTCACTGTATTCCGGCAACTTGCTATTTTTAGTAAGTATTCAATTTGGGACTATTTTGTCGAACTTTTGGAATTCTGTCAGTTCCACCACATTCAGGTAACATCAAGCTGCTTGCACGTAAATTTTGAGCTAGATCAGACAACTTGCTATTTTTAGCAGTTCAGGCTTCAGGAGCCATTTTCAGGGGTCAAACATATGATTCTTCATTGCATGTCCAGAGACTACTTCTGGGTTTCTCGAAACCTTCGCAGTGATGTAACATGCAAACCAAGATGATCACTTTCAGAGTTTAGCCTTCGGAGGCTATTTTTAGGATTTGCATGCAGTGTTTTTCAACGCATGTCGGGTTTTTCTTTATGGGTTTTTCGAGAGCTTTGCAACAATGTGACATGCAAGCGGGGAAGATCAAGTTTCGAGGACTTACTATTTTTAGCCAGTACGTGCATGCAGACCAGTTTTCTGGGTTTTTCTGGGTTTCTTGAGAACCCACGGGCAATATAACACGCAAAACCATCCGGCAGTGGATGAGTCACTTTTCGGACAGTTTCTATTTTTAGCAGGTGCATTCTGGCAACTGCCTAACACTCCAGTTCAACAAGTAGAACGACATGCAGAAGGAACGAAGTCAAGCGGAGACCGTTCGGGATACATGCAAGTCAAATTAGGGTTTCCACTTTTATAGGGGGTGAGATCCAGAAATTGTCAAAACGAAGCACCTCACCAATATCAGCACGCTTCAAGGTACCTACTGGCAAAATTTGAGCGAAATCGGAGAACTTACTATTTTTAGTAAGTTAGGGCATGGCTATAAATAACAGGTCTGCACCCGAGGTTGGCATCAGAACGACACTCACATTATCAGGATCAGGCGTTGCAATTTTCGCGCCAAACGGAGCTACTGAAGTCAGAAAGTCAAGAACTTACTATAAATAGCAGGTGGCTATAAATGGCAGGCTGACATGTGGGACTGGCGAAACGGGTTCACAAGGCGAAGAAGATCAGATGGTGAAATTTTCGTGCCAAACGGAGCTACTGAAGTCAGAAAGTCAAGAACTTACTATAAATAGCAGGTGGCTATAAATAGCAGGCTGACATGTGGGATTGGCGAAACGGGTTCACAAGGCAAAGAGGGTCGTATGGCGAAATTTTCAGGAAAAACGGAGCTATATGGGTCGAAAATCGAGGGACTTTCTAAAAATAGCCTGGCTTACCCAAAATAGACGATGAAGATGAAGGCAAGCAGAGGTATGAAAAAGTTTCTAAGTGTTCAAATGAAAGCTCACGTGTCTAAATGCGCCCTCAAGTTGTTGAAGACACTTCAAAAAAATTTCTAAGTCAAAAACGAAAGCTCCCCCCATGAAATGCGCCCTCAAGTCAAGGCTCACATGTGAAAAATTGTCTAAGGCAAAAAAAATAAAAATAAAAGTAAGCTATGTCAAATGCGCCCTCATCTTGAAGCTCCTCCATCAAAATGCGCCCAAGGAGGATGTGGCCTAGTGAAAAAGCGGCTAAGGCATTGAAACAAAAGCATGACACCCAATATGCGCCCATGGTAAAAAATGAAAGCTTGCCTATGTATTTGCGCCCTCAAATGGAAGCTCACCCCCTCATTTGCGCCCAAGGAGGATGTTGCCTAGTGAAAAATTGTCTAAGGCAAAAAAATAAAAGCACCACCCCTCATTTGCGCCCATGGAGGTAATAAAGTTAAAAACGCTTAAGTGTGAGAAAGCAAAAGCTCACCCTAGCAAATGCGCCCAAGCTAAGTCAAGGAGGGATAAGAAACTTGGAATTGTCTAAGTATAAAAATGAAAGTGGACATGGCAATTTGCGCCCTCTACTTGAAGCCCACCATGCTAAATGCGCCCATAAGCTAAGGGGATTGAAAAATGCCTAAGTTCAAAATGAAAGTTCACCCTATGAAATGCGCCCTCAAGAAGGAGAAAAAAGTGAAAAATAAACTAAGGCATGGAACAAAAGTAGACCCTCAAAAATGCACCCACCTCAAGTGTAAAAGGTAAAACGTCTAAGGCATGAAGTGTGAGTAGCATATGTCAAATGCGCCCAACCTAGGTCAAGCAAGCAGAGAATTTCAAAGTCCATGGAAAATAAAGTGAAAGCCTCTAGGCTACTTTGCGCCCAAGGGTAAGGTGATCGCTTGAAAATTTTCTAAGTGGCAAAATGTCTAAGGCAAAGTGAAGGCTTAGCATATCAAGTGCGCCCAGCTGGTGGGTGATTTGAAAATCTTCTAAGACATGAAAATTAAAGGGTACCAAGAAGAAATACGCCCAAGAAATGAGAGGGATTTAAATTTTATTCCTAAGACATGGAGATAAATATTTTGCCAAGGGGAAATATACGCCTGAGGGGGGTGAAGATTTAAATTTTCTATCAAGTGTGTGAAGTGAAGAATGTCTAGGGTGTGGGAATTAAAAATTGAATAAGATCAAATACGCCTAAGGGAGAAAAAGGATTTTAATAAAATTCCTAAGTCATGGAAAATAAAACGCCAGAAGAATGAAGATGTTCGAAATTTTCCTAAGTGAGATAAATATCTCGCTGGAGAAAAAACGCCTTGATATGAGTAAAGAAAATTTTCCAGAGACATTTAAATGAAGTGGACACAGCGACGAAGTTTTATTTCCAAGGCGGAAGCAACTGATATATTTTTCCATGGGTCAAGTAAAGATTAAATGAACCCGTTCAAAAGGCACCCATGGGTTGGGAAGTTAAAAAAATTAATTTCCTAAGGGAAATTTTAATATTTTCAGAGGAAATTCGTTTTGCCTAGATTATTTTTCCTAACGGAAATTAAATCTCAGAGGATTGGTTATTTCGAACAAGCAAGTGATTTTAAATCACCCGGAGTTGAGTATTTTAAAGAGAGAATTTAAAATGTCTACGGCAAATTTTATGAAATCGAGGATTTAAATGACAGACATTTTAAAAGTTGGAAATAAATTTACAACTCCCATGAATTTTTCGGGTTGAATTTAATTAAACTATGCGAGAATTCTTAAATGAAATTTTCAAACCGAATCAAGTGATTTTTCTCGCAAGTTGTTTAAATCACCAAGAGTTAACTGGCAGACCAAGAGGAAAAATTCGAATTTTTTACAAGGAAGGAATCATTGTTAATGGCAACTGCCATAATGACTGGCTGACAACTAGCCCACTACTGCGCTTGAATTAGAAGATTCCGAACGAAGAGAGTGGAAAATTGATGAGGGTGCTAAAAATAGCCCCAACCTTATTGGGCAGGATTCTTCGAGAAGAATTATTTAAGCAGTCTCTTCTCTCATTCCTCCTCACATTTGTTGAAGTTGCTGAAGAAGTTCTTGAGAGATTGAAATATTTTCGAAGTTGTTGAGGAGAGAAATTCTTTGAGAGTTTATTTTATTTCAGAGTGTTGAGTTGCTGAAAGTGCGAAATGCTGGAGAAATTTTTTATTTGCCAAGACTCTTTCTTTCGAAAGGCTGAGAGTGTGTTGCTGCAATCTCGAAGTTGAAGGTTGAAGTTGTTGCGGATTTCCGGAGTTGCTGGAAGATTTATCTTTTGAAATTGCTGCAGTTGCAAAAGTTTATTTTGTGCTGAGGAAATAACCACATTGCTGAAAGTTAGTAGTTGGCTGTGATTTTCTTCGCTAGTCAGAAGTACAGTCGTTAAAAGCTCCTTTATAAGCTCGAAAGTTTTTGCACAGTACGAGGTTTGGAGTTAGATAATTATGCTGAAGAATTTTATTTCCAGAAGCTAACTCCACGTCCGCAGTCGCCTCGAAGGCTTTTTATTTTATTATAAATCTGCAAGCTAACTTATTGTTATTCTATTCTATTTTGCAAATGGCTGGAGCAAAGGACGTTGCTGGAACAAGTAGAGCCGCAGGCAGAGCTGCAAATGCCGAAACGGCCAAGGCTAGCTCATCTCGGCAGGCAATGATTAAAAGGCTCGCCAAGTCAGTTCTTCCAAAGTCGGCAATTGTCTCCAAGCTGGCAAGGTTAAGTGACACCAACCTCGGGTCATTTAATCTAAATGCACTCAAGTCTAGGATGTACGGACTGGGAGGCCATCAACCATCAGTCACGGCACATAACATCATGAAGAGTGGTATCTATGCAGCCGCTGGTTTTCCACCAGCAATTCAGTGCCCGGAGGTAATTATGGAGTGTGCAAACCACTACAAGCCGGAGTGTAGAACCATTGTCTCGCCGGATGGCAAATTGCTTGCCAACTTCACGCTAGATGCCATCGGAGAGGCATTTGGGATTCCTACTGCCGAAAAGATGCTGTACAGATCAAACGAGAGGGCGGATAAAATGTACTCCACCTCCTTCGAGAGGGTTGCTGCGGTCATCAACAGAGTTTGGATGCAAAAGCCAAAGCCACCTCGCACTAGACTCCCAAAGCAGATAATTGCCGAAGATGTGAAACAGGAATACTGCGACTTGATGACGATGCTGAGCCGAGTAAATGGGAGTGCACAAGCCTACTTATTCGAGCCATGGATGTTCTACTTCATCGAGATCATATTGGAGGGAAAGGAGACGTGCTTTTTATGACAGCGCCAGCACAGAATAAAGTTGCCCAACGGTCACTCTATTCTCTCTTGATCAAAGTGTCCCACATGCTAAGATTGCTTGAAAGTTCATGTGTTCGACTCCAAGGTTCCTTTTATCGCAAATAGACTCAGTTGGTTGATGTGTTTTGCTGGTTATTTCAAGGGGACTTACGTAGTTGTTCAACTCCGTGAAGCAATTAGGACATGAATGATTTGGCAATATGTTCTGGTATCTAGACTGACTCGGAAAATGCAGAATTTAAAGGGGATAGGGATAGGGATTCTACAGATCTACTTCTAAAAGGGTGGAGGACGAGGATCGACTTAAACAATCTTCAAACCAAACTTTGCTTTGTCTCCTTTCGAACAACTCCGACAAAGTTGGTGCAATCTTCAAAGGATGAGAAAAGTGTTCAAACTATGACGCAACATGTTCATACCGTCAATACGACGCATACAAACATATGAACCACAATCGAAGTTAAGTGCTGATACTCCAGTTGACCACGCAAGGCGAACTTACCATCAGTAAGCCCGCTAGTGGTATGGATGAAAGAAGATATGCTCAAATCACAACGCCACACTCCACAATTAACAACTACTTGCATGAAATAGAAATCTACTTTACTCTATCTACCTTGAATTGGAAAGACGAAATGGCCTTGCTAGCTACTCATAACAAAGAAGAAATCACCAAGCAATGAAACTCTTTGTATTATGAAAAGTGTTCACAACAACCTTTTACAAAACTTTCAAAGGAAAGTTTTCTTCCCTCCTCAATCTAAAGCTAACTTCTAAGCTAAATGCCTTCTACTCTCTAGCTCTGATCCAATTCCAATTCTAATCTCTATCTCTAATTCTAATTTATTACAAATGAGGGGGGATGCCCCTTTTATAATAAGTCCAATTCAGTGGACGGTTCAGATCAAATTACAATGAAGGGCTCAGATCGAGCCACCTATGCCCTGATTAGGGTTTCTGCCCTAAAAACCGCCACAGAGAGGAGTGGGCAATGAATGCACAGAATATTCTCCACTCCCCTGCAGGAATCATAATGAGCAATTAATGCCCACAACCATCTTCAAGAAAATCCTCATCAAGCAACGCGTTCCCACTGGCCTTCTCCCGGATAGCAAACTCGATCAACCGGGCCAATACTGCTTCAACCTCCTGTGTAGAGATCGGTGGAATATGGTTGAGTTGGAACTCCAAGACTGCTACCGTCTGTCCGTATCTGATGCAAGATTTTCTCCATGTCACCAAGGCGTCCTGGGTATGCTGAATTATACTAGAGAACGTGGAGACATTCTCAAAGTCATCCAGGACAAGTGACCTCGCAGCTGAGAAGAATGGAGGCAGTCTACTTTTCAAGCCATCAGCAATTATCTCCTCCGGGACCAACTTTCTAGCAAATATGGCTTCTAATGTATTGAGGACTCCCCCTAAGATGTTGCCCATTGCTTTCCTCACTTTAGCTGAATCTGCCCTTGCTGCGTCGTGAAATCCACGGCCTGTGACCACCGAGGAGTACCAACTAG
>CM021108.1:503959958-504042251 GCA_007115665.2 Sequoiadendron giganteum | reverse complement strand
CATGCAAGTCAAATTAGGGTTTCCACTTTTATAGGGGGTAAAATCTAGAAATTGCGAGAATGAAGCACCCCACCAATGTCAGCATACTTCAAGGCACCTGCTGGCAAAATTTGAGTGGAATTGGAGAACTTACTATTTTTAGTAAGTCACGGAAAGGCTATAAATAGCAGGTCTGCACCCGAGGTTGGCATCAGAGCGACACTCAAGTTATTAGGATCAGGCGTTGCAAATTTTCATGTCAAACGGAGCTACTGAAGTCAGAAAATCAAGAACTTACTATAAATAGCAGGTGGCTATAAATAGTAGGTCAGGGCAGAGAACTGACAAAACAAGTTCACAGGGCGAAGAAGATCAGATGGTGAAATTTTCAGGCAAAATGGAATTGATGAAGTCAAGGAAATCAAGGGCTTACTATAAATAGCAGGTGGTTATAAATAGCAGGCTGACATGTGGGACAGGGAAAGCAAGTTCACCAGGCAAAGAGGGTCATATGGTGAAATTTTCATGCCAAACGAAGCCATGGAAGTTAGAGAAGCAAAGACTTACTAAAAATAGAATGTGAGATCAAAGGCAAGCAGAGATGTAAAAAAAAAAAATTCTCTAAGTCTGGAAAATGAAAGTGGCCTAGTGAAAATGCGCCCTCACATGAGTAGCCACCCCTATATACGCCCCAGTCAGGGTGATGAAGACTTAGGATATTCTAAGTATGGGGGAATCAAAGCTCATGTATGAAAATGCGCCCACCTAGTGAAACAAAAGCACAAGGGTCAAAATGCGCCCACCTTCAAGAGAAAGACTATGAAAATTCCTAGGGCGTGGAAACTTCAAAGGGGTCACCTTCAAAATGCGGCTAAGTATGAAATTGAAAGTACAACACCTAAAATGCACCCACCTTAGGAAGGTAAAATGAGAAAGCCTTGAAATATTTCTAAGGCAAAAGTGGAAGCATGCTAGTGAAAATGCGCCCTCACATGAAAGCTCCTCCATCAAAATGCGCCTAAAGGTGAGTGAGAGGCCGAAAAGTTGCTAAGGCATAAGATGAAAGTGGCTACCTTCATATGCGCCCACAAATAAAAGTAGCACATATAAAATGCGCCCACCATGGAGACCTCTTGAAAGTTTCTAAGGCATGAAACAAAACCTTGACACCTAATATGTGCCCATGATGAAATCGAAAGTGAGCACATAGAAATGCGCCCAAGGGGTCAAGAGGGTGAAAAAATCTTCTAAGGCATTGAGAATTTCCTAAGGCGTTAAAAGGAAGGCAGAGGCATTGAAATGCGCCCCATGTGAAATGCGCCTAGCAAGGGTTGTAATTTAAGAAAAAATGCCTAAGTCACAAAATGAAAGTAGAAGGTGTTGAATGCGCCCTCAAGAAGAAGAAAAGATGAAAGTTTCTAAGGCATGGAAACAAAAGCTGGAGGTAGTATTTGCGCCCAAGTCAAGGTGGGAAGTGACTCCAAAAGTTTCTAGGGCAAAAATGAAAGCAGGCCATGTGAAATGCGCCCAGGGAGATAAAGAGGAAATAGAGCCTTGAAATTCTTCTAAGGCATTGAAATAAAAGCTTGCCACCCCCAATGCGCCCAAGGTAGGAAATGACTTAGAGTTATTTCCTAAGTGATGAGAATTAAAAAATACCAAGGGTCAAATACGCCAGAAGTAGAAAATGTTAAATATTTTTTAAGTGAAATAACATTTCACTAGGGAAAAACAAGCCCTTGGCATGGAAAGATGACTTGATGAATTTTAAAATTTTTCCAGAGACATTTAAATGAAGTGGACACAGTGACGATGTTTTATTTCCAAGACGGAAGCAATTGATATATTTTTCCATGGGTCAAATAACGATTAAATGAACCCGTTCAAAAGGCACCCATGGGTTGACAAAATTGAAAAATTGATTTCCTACGGGAAATTTTAATATTTCCAGAGGAAATTCGTTTTGACTAGATCATTTTCCTAACGGAAATTAAATCTCAAAGGATGAATTGATCGGAGCGAGCGAGTGATTTTTGTTAGCAAGTTGAATTATTTTAAAGGGGGGATTTAAATTTTCTAAGGCAAATTTGATAATTCAAATGATGGATATTTTAAGTGAGAGGGAAATAATTTTTAAATCTCCCATGAAATCTTCAAGTTAAATTTAATCAAACGTGACAAGAATTTTAATGGAGTTCTCAAACAAATCAGAATGATTTTCTTGCGAGTTGTTTAATTACCTGCAGTTAACTGGCAGACTAGAAAAAGAAATTCAAAATTTGAAGAAGAAAGAATCTTCATTAGTGGCAACTGCCATAATGACTGGCTGACGACTAGCCCACTACTGCGCCTAAAATGGAAGATGCCAAACGGAGAGAGTGGAGAATTGATGAAGGTACTAAAAATAGCCCCAGCACTACTCAGCAGGATTCTTCGCGAAGAGTTATTTAAACAACTTCATTTCTTTCATTTCTTCACACGTTTCGAAGAGCTTGGAATTGCTGAAGTGAAGAATTTTGTGAGATCAGAATCTTTTTCGAAGTTGCTGAGAGTGAGGTTGGATTTTATTCTTCTAAGAGCGAAGTTGCTAAAGATTTTAATTCTCGAAGAGCTGAGAGTGTGTTGCTGCAAATTTCGAAATCATATACTGCAGTTGCTAGAGAGATATTTCCAGATTGCTGAAAGTTGAAGTTGCTACGGATTTTTGAAGTTGCAGAGGTTCTCGAAGTTGTTGGAGATTTTATTTTCAAACTGCTGAGAGTTTTGTTGAAATCATTTTCGAAGTTGCACGAGAGTTCTTGGAGTTGCTGCAAATTTTATTTATTAGAGTTGTCGAAAGTTAATTGCTGTTGGAGTTGAGAAGAAGTTTGAATTTCCACACTAACAGTGATCTCTTCATTCTTCAAGTTGCTGAAGTTGAAAGTTGCTGAGGTTGACAGAAGTTGAGGCAAAAGATTTAATTTATTCTGTGCTGAGAAAATAGCCACATTGCTGAAAGTTGTTAGTTTGCTGTAATTTTCTTCGCCAGTCAGAGTGCAGTTGCTGAAAGCTTCTTTATAAGCTCAGAGTTTTTATACAGTTTGAGGTTTGGAGTTAGAAAATTATGCTGAAGAATTTTATTTTCAAAAGCTAACTCCACATCCGTAGCCGTCTCGGAGGCTATTTTATTTTATTAAAAATCTGCAAACTAACTTATTATTATTCTATCTTATTCTTGTAGATGGCTGGAGCAAGGGATGTTGCAGGAACAAGCAGAGCCGCAGGCAGAGCTGCAAACACTGAAACAGGCAAGGCTAGCTCATCGCGACAGGCAATGATCAAAAGGCTCGCCAAGTCATTTCTTCCAAAATCGGCAATTGTCTCAAAGTTGGAAGGATTAAGTGACACCAACCTCGGGTCGTTTAATCTAAATGCACTTAAGTCTAGGATGTACGGACTGGGAGGCCATCAACCGTCAGTCACGGCACATAACATCATGAAGAGTGGTATCTACGCAGCCGCTGGTTTTCCACCAGCAATTCAGTGCCCAAAGCTAATCATGGAGTGTGCGAACTACTACAAGCCAGAGCGTAGAACCATTGTCTCTCCAGATGGCAAATTGCTTGCCAACTTCACGCCATATGCCATTGGAGAGGCATTTGGGATTCCTACTGCCGAAAAGATGCTATACAGATCAAAGGAGAGGGCGGATAAAATGTACTCCACCTCCTTTGAGAGGGTTGCTGTGGTCATCAACAGAGTCTGGATGCAAAAGCCAAAGCCACCTCGCACTAGACTTCCAAAGCAGATAATTGCCGAAGATGTGAAACAGGAATACTAAAACTTGATGATGATGCTGAGCCGAATAAATGGGAGTGCACAAGCCTACTTCTTCGAGACTTGGATGTTCTGCTTCATCGAGATCATCTTGGAGGGAAAGGAGTGTGTTGACTAGGCAAGAATGATCAGTGATAACATAGATCAACAGTTCAGGAGCGTGAGGGGGACGAAAACCTTTTACATGAGCTCGTATGTGATATATATGCTGGCAAGAATGACCAAGTACCGAGGGATTACATACAAGGAGCCAATAGGCTGTGCACCTGATCAGTTCAAAATCCATGAGGCCTGCACACAGTTGCATCTAACTAACCCTGCCAGTTACAAACGAGCTAATGATGCATTCACAATGCACATCACGAGGACCCTTCAGCGGAGAACACAACAAAGAATATCCAAAGAGGCACAAGCATTGATAGAGGAATACAGATATTGGCTCATCCAATTTCCGAAATTCACTTACATTAGGCTGCAGGGGTTCACTTCATATCCATACTGGCTACCGAGGTACCCCACCGATCACATTATAATGTTGGAAGTATCTAGGCAATTGATCGCCTATGATAAGATTCAGAAAAAGAAGAAGAAGGGTGGACTTGACTTTCCTATTGCCATGGGAAATTCCACTGAGGTGTGTCCCTCCTTGCAGGCAGCTCGAGAGGCAGAAGATGAGCTGCAGTTCTATCATCTATCATATCACACAGGCAGACAGGATTTTAATCCGTACAGAAACATCCGAATGATACAGAACTTCGAGTACCGACACAAGGCCCACATTGAGGACTTTTGGGCAAATGCTGTTGATGAGGTTGAGATAAGGAAAATGATGTTTTCCAGGCTTCCCCTCAAATTGATCAGGGAATGTGAGGTCATCCTAGTTCCCGACCAGGTGGAAGAAGATGTCAACGTTATGCAACCCGACTATGGTTCAGTCAGGGATACTTCGGTCCCACCACCTGATTGGTCCGAGCCAGAAATCATGGACTTGGACACGCTCTCTATTCCAGTGTTGACTTTCACAAGGGCTTGGGTCAATAGACACGTATGCAGACTTAAGAGCAGATCGATCGTCCTTACTTATAGCTTTATGGGTGACCCAAGGCCGCTATCGGTGATAAGGGGAAAACAGGTAGCTTAGACACCGGAAGCACAAGTAGAAGTACCAACCCAGCCGATACCGTTGAGGATGGAACAAGCATCACCTATGCACTCACAAACTCAGTCTTCGAGTTTGAGAGTGATTTCATTATTTGCTGATCAGAGTGCAGGATTGGGTGAAGAGCGGGAGCTTGAGGAGGTGGATCAACCCAACATCCGAGAATCAGATAGTATAAGCGTCAGTGCATCCAGGGCTGGCCGACAAGAGGAAGAAGAGGAAACAGTGGTTGACACTTGTTTCCAATAGATGTTGGACATGACATTGGAGGAAGAGGAAAACACAGAACAAGGGACCCAAGGGTCAGGAGATACGCAGCTCGTGGAAGATGATGAGCCCGAACAGAACAGTGCAAGAAGAGAAGAAGTACACGAGGTGGAGTCAACAGAAGAGCAGCCCCTCGTCATTTGCAATCCACAATAGACAGTGCCGGATTGGCTCACAGAGAGAATGAGAAGAGAGCCTGAGGATGATACAGATCCGGCTGTCGAGATGGAGGAGTTCCTCAGAAGAATTAGTGCGCCTCCAGAAAAGAAGAGAGCCAGAAAATTCTCGAAGATTTCGACTGACGAGTCAGGCTCCCGCACACTCCAAGTTGCTGTCCCAAGGGAGGAGTATGATCGAGCCGAGGAGAGGCCCGAGAACTATGTGATCACCACCGTAGAGTTGGGTCGTCCTACGGGAGCCCAAATTGTCGAGGAGTTCTATAACTCCTATTAGGCGCTGAAGGATCAGTTGCTCAAAACAGAAGGGAAGTATAAGAAGTTAAAGAGAGAGCACAAAACCTTGATTGGATATGTGCAAAGTCTAGCGCGTTTAGGTGAACAGGTAGACCCAGCAGTAGAACTCCCACCTGAGCTTCCGAGGGAGTCGATTATTGGCTTGGATGACCTAAAGAAGATGGAGACAGAGGCAGACAAATGGGTCAGCCATGTTCGGGCTGATACAGAAAAACTTATGGAGGACCTCGCCGACGCTTATCAGCAGGCCTCAAATATTTTGGCACGCATGGATATTGTAGATCAAGCCTGGGGCGATACCCGCATCTATCGGACGAAGACTGTTCTTCGTTTAGGGGCTTTGATGTATATACCTCTACAAACTTTGGTGGATGGAGGTGTGATTCAGGATGGTGACAGGTATGATTTCACCAGTTGGTACTCCTCGGTGGTCACGGGCCGTGGGTTTCATGATGCAGCAAGGGCAGATTCGGCCAGAACCAGGAAGGCAATGGGTAACATCTCAGAGGGAGTTCTTAATACACTGGAGGCCATATTTGCTAGAAGGCTGGCTCCAGAGGAAATAACTGTTGATAGCTTGAGAGGAAAATTGGCTCCATTCTTCTCAGCTGCGAGGTCGCTTTCCCGGATGACTTTGAGAACGTCTCCACTTTCTCCAGTATAATCCAGAATACCCAGGATGCCTTGGTGGCATGGAAGAAGTCTTACACTCAACACGGACAAACGGTAGTGGTCTTGGAATTTCAGCTCAACCATATTCCACCAATTTCAGTTCAGGAGGTTGAGGTGGTATTGGCCCGGCTAATTGAGTTTGCAGTTCGAGAACAGGACAATGGGAACGCGCTGCTTGATGAAGATCTTCTGGAAGATGAGGATGGGCATTAATTGCTCATTATGGTTCCTGCAGGGGAGTGGAGAATATTCTATGCATTTATTGCCCCACTCCTCTCTGTGGCGGTTTTTAGGGCAAAAACCCTAATTAGGGCATAGGTGGCTCGATCTGAGCCCTTTATTGTAATTGAATCCGAACCGTCCATTGAAATGGGCTAACTATAAAAGGGGCATGCCCCCTCATTTGTAAATTATTAGAACTAGAATTGAATCAGAGATAGAGTTGAGCTAGAGAATAGAAGGCATATAGCATTTAGCTTAGAAGTTAGCTTAGATTGAGGAGGAAAGGAAGTTTTCCTATTGAGGACTTTGTAAGAAGTTATTGTGAACACTCTCATAATATAAAGATTTATCATTGTTTGGTGGTTCTATCTTCTATTGTGAGTAGCTAGCAAGGCTTGTTCGTCTTTCCAATTCAAGTGGATAGAGTAGAGTAGACTTTGTTTTATGCAGGTAGTTGTTAATTGTGGAGTGTGGCGTTGCGATTTGAGCACAACTTCTTTCATCCATACCACTAGCGGGCTTACTGATGGTAAGTTCGCCTTGCGTGGTCAACAAGAGTATTGGCACTTAACTTCGATTGTGGCTCATATGTCCGTATGCATCGTGGTGATGGTATGTACATGTTGTGTCATAATTTGAACACCTTTCTCATCCTTTGAAGATTGCACCAACTTTGTCAGAGTTGTCCGAAAGGAGACGAAGCAAAGTCTGGTTTGAAGATTGTTTAAGTCAATCCTCGTCCTCCACCCTTTAGAAGTAGATTTGTAGAATCCCTATCCCTATCCCTTTAAATTCAGTATTTCCCGGTTAATTTAGGAGTCGGAGCAATATTGTCAAATCATTCATGTCTTAACTGCTTCACAAAATCGAACAACTACGTAAGTCCCCTTGAATACCCAGCATATTCACATTAGCCAACAGAGTCTATTCGCGTTAAAGGAACCTTGGAGTTGAACGCATGAACTTTCACGCAATCTTAGCATGCGGGATATTTTGATCAAGAGAGAATAGAATGACTGTTGGGCATTTTTATTTTGTGTTGATGTCGTCATAAAAAGCACGTCAACATGTATGCCTTTCCTCCCAATTCCACTTACCCCTCCTACCTGTCAGAGTGTTGAACATATCCATCCAAGCATACCTCATGTCCATCCCCTACCTTCTTTCCTTCTTTCAATCGAGCTATCAAAATTATCCTTCCCAACATGCTCTTTCCTCTATTTCCTTTGAATTATTGGACTTCTCTATCCTATCATGTCTCCCATTTATTCCCACTTTCATTCCTTATCCCATCGAGACTAAGAAGTTTCTCCTACTATCATACCTCTTTTTCAAACCCTACTCCTTCACAAGCCTTTGTTAGAGAGTTGAACATCCTCGAGCCAGCATGCCTACCTTCTGAACCTTGATCCTAAACTTATGGTACAAGGCATGGAGTACACTCAATTCATGAACTTTGATGCTCCCACCTATTTTGTACTATTGACCTCACCTACCTTGCATGATTGGACATCCATTAATGCATAGGGTGACAACACATCTTCTAGAAGGGTCCATAGGCACAAAAGTTATCATTTAATAATGACGGCGTGGCTCCACATGTACACCTATTTGTTGAAATGAAGAAGACAATGAGGGCTACCATTGATGTAGTTAGAGTTCCAAAACCTAAGGGACCCTCACCATTATTGCCAAGGACAATTGCAATTTGCAGGGGATATTCCTTCATGCCTCCCAAGCTCATTTTTGTGCACATATGTAAGATTCCCTATCACTTCCAATTTAATTTTGTTTACTTTTTCACCAAACTCAATAAAGAGGCATTATGTCAAACAGTTTAGTGTTATGCTGATTTCATTGAATTAATTTCTCGCCATGGTGCACTTAAATCATCCAACTTCCTTGTCATACAAGAATGTGACTTTGATGTGGTTTAATGTGTGAATGTTATTTGATTTGCTTATGACTTTGTTTGCAGAAATCCATATAAATAAATGCATAGAATGGTATGCAAATATAACTCAAACTTTGGCACATTAAGACAAACAATTTGTAGTACACTTATTTATCTCAATTATATTCATTGAGCTTTAACAATACCACAATTCACAATTTACAAGAAAATGAGTTTACAATTCCAACCTGGAGAACAACAACTGCTGGAGTTAGTAATCTTTAAGCACTGCCTTATATGGTATGTGCCAACTGTCACCTTTGATTCATAGTGTCATGGAACTGTCACTAACTCCAATGATATTCACATCGCTTCCTTGGATTGCAGCATTAACATTTATACAATATCTCCTTTATTGGTTATAGGCTGCGTTCAACTCAATTCTTCAAATCTTACCACAAGCCTTTATATTAGTGTTGTGCCTTTATATTAGTGCTGTCACGTCATCTTATTGGGTCACGAACTTGATGACTCTTCCCCTAATATGGAAGCTCTATTACTAAGTTGCGATTACTTTTTAAATAAACCCGACGCCCTTTGTCATCGGATACCTATTCAAATATGATTTTATCCTTGTTATATTTTAATCCTTCGAGGATCGTGTGCTAGAAATGTTGTCATTGATGTCAAACGAAAGAATTGATTGTTTTTATTGATGTCAAACCAGTTGTTAGAATTATTGATATCAAACCGATTACTAGAGATTGTCATTGATGTCAAGGAGTTCATAGATCGGAGATTTTTAATGGACGAAATAGTTGCCATCATTATCATTGATGTCAAAGTCATATAAACAAATTGTTGGCAAGATAAACATTTTGTCAATAGAAGACATGGTAAATCATAAATGGCCATAGGCCACTAATCATTATTCTTGATGGTTGAAGATGCATATTCACTTAGCAGACCTCATGAGGAAGTCTATCATTATAAAATACCACTTTGTATTTAATTACCCAAGACAAGAATTAATATTAAAAAAAGGCAACATAAGAAAAAGACAAAAGTCAAAAGAGGACAAAATAAGAAAAAGACAAAAATTAAATACGAAAAATTAAAGAAGATACTAAAGTGCAGCGATTCAAGGGCATAATTTAATATATGAAGAGATGCGATTCATTATGTAATAATTAACATTTATAAAAGTAGAAATCATAAAAAGGAGGAAGTAGCGATTAGTACTAAAGGAAAAGATTATGAATAATAAAAGAAGGCTGAAGGCAGCGATTCATTTTTCTCTAAATGCAACGATTCATTTTTTTCCTTTAATGCAAAGATTAAGACTAATAAGAGAGGCAGCACTTTATTACAAGTCATCAGTTATATTTATTAAGGGCAGAAATTAGTTTTAAAAGGACATGTCATTTCATAAAGACATCACATTTTGAAGAGGTATGTCTTCTTATTAAGATATAAATAATAATTGTAATTTGAGAGGAAGGGGTGTTGAGTGTGGAGTGAATTTAAAAAGAAAAATCATATATACACCAGCTGGTATATAAATACAGATTTGAAAGAGGAGTAAATGCAGATATAAAAAAGGAATATATGAAGATATTGAAGAGACGTTAATGCAGATATAAAAGGGAAGTTCATGAAACATTGAAGGAGTATATGCAGATTTAAGAAGGAAGATATATGAGAATAATTGCATTGAATTTGTGAAAAATATATCATCATCAAGAAGATCGTTATGAAGGAATAGAAAGAGTTTGCCATTCATTGAGGAAGACAGTGTGTGTGTGAAGGATAAAATAGACAAGCACAAGCAGATCTGAAGGAGAGGTTTATAGAAGATAATTCAAGTCAGTTTTTATGAAGACATTATAAGAGTTCATCATCCATTGAAGAAGTGTAAAATTTGAGAAGAAGAATAGAGCAGAGTTGTGAAGATTTTGTGAAGATATTATATGTATATTTAAGAAAGGGAAATTCTTTGTCTACTTTGGAGGTCGGTGTCTCTAGTAGGTTGGTGCCTACAAATTGGAGATTTGAGTTTCTTGGGTGTTGGTGCCTACAAAGTTGTAAGAATATTTTATATATAAGACAATATTTTGCCATGGTTTTCTCCCATAAGGGTTTCCACGTAAATTTTGTGTGTTATTGTGCTCTTCTCATGTGCATAATTATTGATGTTGAGTAAATGACATTATTGTAGTGAACCCCGGGGACGCGTCCCTGCCCCTAGGCCCTAGCGTTTCCGGAACAGGGACGTCCCAGAGACATGGGGATGGCGTTCCCACGTCTCCGGAGGCGCCACCAATTTGCTCCCCTGCCGCCGGAGACGCAAAAAACGCACCGACGTCTCCGAGACGTTGAGGGAGACGCCTGGGCATCCCTCGAGCGTCTCGGGGACGCCCAAGGATCTCCCGCGGCAGACAGTCATAAAGGTCTGTTTTTAAAAAAAAAAGACTCAATTTTAAAATAAATTATTGGTTCTATTCAAACCGTAAGGGCATGTGGGGCCCATCTACACTCTTCTATGCTATCAAAAGCCCCTCCTAACTTCATTTTTATTCACATTTGCATTTCTACTTGACTGCTACAACAAGAAGAAGAACAGTGAAGAGCTGAGGAAAGAGTGATTGGAGGAGTGAAAGGAGTGATTGCAAGTGAAAGAGGAGTGTCAAAGAGCAAGAAGAAGAAGAGGAGGAAGATTCTTCAGCTTGTTGAAGAGATTTTCCAAGCAAAAGGTAGGGTTTTTAACTGATTTTTTCTTTTATTTTCTGATTTTCAATGTTCATTGTTTTAGTTTTTTGAATTTTCTAATTTTCATTTCTAAATTCTAAGTTCTTAGTTCTTGTTGTTTCATTTTCTAAGTTCTTGTTTCATTTCTAATTTTTGTTGTTTCATTTTCTAAATTAGTTAAGATTTTGTTTTGCAATTTAAAATTTAAAATATAGAGTTTTATTTTTTAAATTTTAAAGTAGGGCATAGGCTGAAACTATGTGTTTATTGATTTATTTTTTCATTTTGTGAAATGCAGTGTCAAAATGAGCTCCCACAGTCATGATGATGAAATGAGTGAGGATGAGATGGAATTGGAAACTCATTCTCATAATGCAAGCCATTCAGAATATGAACCTGAGCATGAGGATGAGCACAATGAGGGGGGTGAACATGGGTCAAATCCAGAAAAGGCAAACTAGTTCCATAGCTAGTGCACTAGTTGCTACAGATTGCCCCTCTTAGCTTTTGGTAGAGTGGGCTAGGGGTCCTTATGATCCCAAATCTCCTCTCAAACAGTTTGAAACAAGAATAACAACCCCAACATCATCAGGTGGTGGTACGAGAGAATGGAAATGTAACATTTGTGGTGATGATTGGTTTGGGAGCATCACCAGAGTTAATGCTCACTTCCTCTTTTGGCTAGGAAAAGGTGTGGGAGCATGTGGTTTTTTTAAGGAAGCTAAAAATATGAAATACAAAATTGAGTTCAACAAGTTTTGGGGTGTTCCAGATGACGTGGGAATTCCTATGCCTACTACCTTGTCTGGTAGGCGAAATATTTAGACTATACAGCAGATTCAGGAGCAGCATATGCAGAGGCAACCACATATTTCTTCCCACACATCGCATCAGAGAGCAAGAACATTGTCAGGGGCAGCCTCAGGACCTTCATCCACCTATAGTGTTATGCCTGAATCGCAACAAGGCAAGGGGAAACGCAGGATGCAAAATCAGCCTAAACCCATAGCTGATTTATTTAATGTGCACCAGAAGGATCAGATAGATGATTCCATTGGCAAGTTCTTTTTTGCCAATGGAATCCCATTTCATATAGCTTGATCTCCTTATTATAAGGAGATGATGTCAATGGTGGCGAAGGAAGGACCATCATATGTGCCATCGGGTGAGCACAAATTGAGGACAACGATCTTGGATAACAACAATGCCAAGATCAGTTCATTGATGGAGACGATGAGGGCATGTTGGGAGGATTCTGGATGCAAAATTGTTATGGATGGGTGGACGGACATTAGGCATCGTCCACTCATCAATGTCATGGTTACATGCTCAGAGGGCCCATTCTTTCTCAGGGCGGTTGATTGTTCAGGGCATCGAAAAGATGCTGATTTTCAGTATGAGATCCTTCGGGCAGCTATTGAGGAGATTGGGCCACAAAATGTGGTCCAAGTAGTGACAGATGCAGCACATGTGTGCAAAGCTGCAGGGAGGCTTATCGAGACAACATACAGACATATTTGGTGGACTCGATGTTGTGTGCATGCCATGAACATGCACTCAAGGACATGGGGAAGATTGAGTGGATTAGAGGAGTGGTCAATAATGCTAGAGATGTGCAGATGTATATTTGCAACCACCACACTTCACATGCCATTTTGAGGAGCTTCGTGAAGGAGTTCTTGAAACCAGTTGAGACCCGATATGCATCCTATTTCATTCTTATGGAGAGAATGCTTGAGTTGCAAGAGCCACTGCAACTCATGGTTATGACACAAGAATGGAATCGGTGGGATGGAGCCAGGACAAAGCAGGGGAAGAGGGTGAAGGAGATAGTGAAGAGTGATGGATTTTGGAATGATGCAAAATATATTGTTGCCATCATTGAACTAGTTGTCCAAGTCATCAAATATGGGGATGGGGATGCACCTAACCTTGGAGAGGTGTATGAGTGCATTGATTCGATGCTTGGCCAGATGAGGGCAGTTGTGCGAGAGAAGGACCCCACTCTAGCATTCTACAATGTTTACATTCAACCTATTATTCAGCGCAGATGGGATAGCCTAAACACTCCCTTGCACATGGCTTCTTATTCATTGAATCCGAAGTGGTACATGCCTAGGCCTGGTAGAGTTACACCGATTCAGGATGATGAGGTGAAGGAAGGGTTCTTCAAGTGCATTGATAGGATGTATGATGCTGAAGATGCTGGCAACATTCGCACTAAGTGGACAAAATTTGCTACTCTTAGGGGTTACAAGGCTGAGGCAAAGGCGGATTTAAGAACTATGGCACAGGAGGATCCGATTTTGTGGTGGACTTGTCATGGACCAAAATCATTGACTAAAACACTAGCCATTTGTTTGTTGTCTCAAGTTTCTAGTTCTTCAGCTTCTGAGAGGAACTGGTCTACTTATAGCTTCATCCACTCTCTTAAAAGGAACAGACTTACCTCTAGGAGAGCAGAGAAGCTAGTGGCTGTACATAGTGCCTTGCGTATCACTGATTGTAGGACACGTGTGTACAAGGAGAGCCCAGCAACACGATGGGATGTAGAGCTAGAGGAGCCATCACAGATTGATGAGGATGAGGATGTTGTAGATTTAGGGCTGGTTGGTGTTCATTTGGCAGATCTTGACCTTGGGGAGTCCAGTGGCTTCAATAATGAGGAGTTTGCCGACCTCCTGAGGGATGATTAGAGGCCTCCGCCTGCTTCACTACATTTTGGCATTTTGACTTTGTAGTTTGTACTTGTTTTGATAATCATATCATGCTACTCATTGTAATCATCTTTATGATATAAATTTATAATAGAAATCTTCCATTTGCTGATTCGACAATTGTTACATTATAGTATTGAGTATTCTAATTTCAAATTTGAAAACTTCAATGTTCAATGGTTCAGTCACTAGTTCATTGTTAATGTTCAATGTTCAATGTTCAAGTATATTGTTATCATAGTTACAAGACTCGGACTCGCCTCGGACTCGACAAGCCGATTTTTGACTCGGACTCGGACTCGGAGCCTAGACTCGCCCAAGACTTGGCAAATAGAAAAACCCTTGAAATTTAGAGATTTTTAAGGATTTAAAGCTTGTTTCATGCACCCTTTAGTGAATAAACCTCAAATACACAATAACATCATGAAATAGAAACTACTATGATCCTATACACAAACATATATCGATCACATAAGTATAAACGCAAATTTTAGCTGAAGGAAATAACACATTCAGATATATAAATATTGTCAAATGTATACAAAACTCATGGAATATGAAATCCATGGCATCAAAACAAATATCAAAACTAAAAAAATAAGTCTATGGCTCAGAAGAGCTTGCATTACTCATCCCAATATCACGACAAGTCATGCGCTAGTGTCTAAGTTAGGTCCTAGATGATGATGTAGCCATGATATTTGCTTGTGTCTCAATGATTGGTGTGTATATTCAAGTGAGGATTTTATTATTAAAATTTTATTGAAGCCTTCAAGACTGCATGTTTTGTTGTCTAATGTATGAATTTTGAAACAAGATAATCCTTGATTATGGCTTTGACTGTGAAAGATGCAAAGATTTGCAACAGGGGATATGTATTTTGTAGGTTTTTATGATCATGATTCATCATTGGCCTATAACATGCTTAGACCTATAGTTTGATGAGGGTTTGGGGGAAACGCCCCAACGGGGTCAAGGGGCAGCGCCCCTCAGGGGGTCTGGGGGCAGCGCCCCCAGCGGGGTCAAGGGGCAGTTGCGGGGTCGGGGGCAGCGCCCCTCGCAGGGTCCCGGGGCAGCGCCCTGGGCGCGCTCCCTGTCGCGATACAGGGCGGGGTCGAGGGGCGGAGCCCCCGCCACCAAGCCCAAATGAAGACCTTCAAAACCACACAAACCTTCATGGCGCACACCATTTATTTAAAAAATTTGAAAAAAAAAGAATGCAATTTTTAAAAAAAAAATTTAATCAAAATGGTCGAGTTTGGGGCACGAGACTCGGCGAGTCCGGCGAGTCTGCCGAGTCCGGCGAGTCCAGCGAGTCTCGGCGAGTACTTGGCAGCCAAGTCTTTGGGACTCGTTTAGGGTCACCCGCCTCGGGACTCGCGAGTACTCGCCGAGTTTGGGCGAGTCTTGTAACACTGATTGTTATACATCTTTTGAAATTTTCATAACTGGCATTTTAAGTACCATATGTATAGTATATAGTATATACAACCCCCCCTTCCTCCCCCCCCCGACCCCACCAACCCCCCGCTGCCGTCCCCAAATTGAGGCCCCTTTGTCCCCCCGTCCTGATGTCCCCCTGTCCCCGACGCCGGTGTAACATAGCATTATTGTGATTGATAAAGTTTTAAATTGGTAAAAGTTGCATTGTCCTGATTGACCCCCCTACACCCCCCCTCCCCTCTTAGTATAATTGTGTGTTCATCACGGTGTTTGTCTTTTCCCTGTTATATTCGAGTCTTTCTAGAATCAGAGGCATTCAACTTGACTAATAAATCATTTCAGACATTGATTATTCGATTTCCCTTTTTCCTTTAGACTTTTGGCACATTGACTATTCGATTTCTTCATATCATTGACGGCCAATGATATCTACAGCTCACACCTACTCTTGAACTTTGTCATGACCTTACACTAGGATGGTAGCAGTTGTGGGTTTGAAATATACCGGCCAATTTTTTTCAATTTTTTAACACACTAATTTCACCCATTAACGTTAGTGAAAACACAATCCAACTGAAGGGAACCCTTTCCTCTGATCAACCCAGATTCCAATGTGGGCAAGGTGAGAGCATACTCGACAGGGGATCGTTAGCGCAACCGAAACTGTTGAAAGAGTAATGAAAGGAGATAACAATCAACTCAACCACTTATTTAGCGGAAGGACTGAAAATGAAAGTACATTATTGAAATTATATATGCAACTCGACCACTTGTTCAGTGGGAGCATGTTGACGACTCAGGCAATCAGCAATATGATGAAGTGATGCATTACAATACATAAATAGGCGGCAAGCCAACCTCTTCCACTTATTCAGCGGGTGATGCAAGAAATGAAACCTGAAACTATAGATTGAAATGATGCCAGTCTCTTCCACAAAAGTGGGGATACAAAATATAAAGTGCATAAAGTTAAGAGTCGATCAATACTACTGATTCAGCATTACCATGCGATGAACAATCTGCAAATATGATGATATGTAGATAACCAATAAACTCCAGAATGTTAGGAAATGAACTCCAAACAAGTACAAGCTATCCAGCATATGAAATATAGTAAAAATGACTAAAATATCAGGTCTGATATAAAAATTGCAGCAAATAGAAATTCATACCAGCAAGCCCTAGAATCACCAAAACGCTCATAACTTCGTCAAAACACCTCCGATTGATGTGAAATCAAGTGCAAAGGAAGCATAAGAGAAGGGCGACCAAGTACAAACCAAGAATTAGCAACAAACAATCTCTGATATTTTATGCATGCTTCCCAATGCAATGGCAGGCAAAGTACAACCTCCAAGAAAGGGCGACCAGCAAGATAAAATCCAAATCACCTTTGAAAAATCTGAAAAATTGCAAGAAGGGGTGCCCCAAGTAGACTTGAACAATAAGCCAATACCCAGAACCAACAAAAAATTGTGCAAGGAGCTATGATTGAAAATGTGCTTTAGCCAAGCACCACACCAGCATTACCAAAAACTGATAAAAATGCAAGAAACTCAATTACAATGTGCTCAATCTGTTCTCAAGGATTAAGAACAACCAAATCTCAACTAGTTGCTATTTTTCAAGCAAGAAGTCAAGCCAAAGCTAGGAGGTATGCATTCCTCGAAGCAACTCACTAACCATTCCAACAGCATAACATTACTGTAGATATAAGATGCTGAACTAAGAGCCCAATGCTCTTATTTATAACATTTCCTACCCCAAATTCAAATTCAATCTCCCTCCAAATGGACGCCAAAACCAAACTCAAATTCACAATGCCCATTTAGTGTCATTTGCATTTCATTTCTCCAAGTCATCGTCCTCCAAAAAGCATTATACTTTATTAAAATGTCAATAAAGTATATTATGGCGTCCAAAATAATAATAAAGTAAAACACTTTATTAAACTGATTTTATTCCTCTAGGCTAGGCGTCAAAACAATAAAGTGAAATATAAATATAATTGACCACTTATTTCTCCAAGGCGTCCAAACATGCCTTTTAAATATTTCACTTAAAATAATATTCTCATCAAATATCAAGCTTGCCAAAATAATCACCTCAAATGCTAGAGACCAACTGAATATACTGCCCTGCTCGAAATAGCCATAATGCCAAGTTGTTGAAACACTGCCAAAAATAGCACCAAGGGTGTTGGAGACCAAACTGCTCGAATTGACCTGCCAGATATAACCATTGAACTGAACTGCAGAAACCTTGCTAAAAATAGAACTTACTAAATATAGCATACTGCTAAAAATAGTAAGTTGTTCCAAACTCATTTTAACCACAATCCGAGCAGCCGTCGTACTTACTAAAAATAGTAAGTCCGGAAAAGTTCTCTGATTCAGTTACATGTCACATCGTCGCGAAGCTCTCTGAAAACCCAGAAGGAATCCAGAATCCGATTTGTAAAGATCCAACATGCACCTATCGTAACTTACTAAAAATTGTAAGTCCGAAAAAGTTCTCTGATTCAGTTGCATGTCAATACCACTACGAAGCTCTCTGAAAACCCAGAAAGAATCCCGCAACCAATCTACAAAAATCCAACATGCGAACCCCTAAATCCTCAAAAGAAACCTCCAAGTAGCTGGAAACCCTAAGTTTGCCTCTGACTAGCCTACGAGCATCCAGGAATAGGCTAACAGTCACTGGAAGATGTAGTGATAAAAATGGGGACATTACAGGGTTTCAAAATCACAACTCCTTAATATGTCGGTGAAAGGCTTGGAGGAGCATGGCAATACAAGGTGGTGCTGAAGACAAAAATGAAGCGAAAGTATTCAATACGAGACCCCTCTTAGAATTTTTTTGTATCAGCTCTAGCAGATTTCTGTCATGATATATAAGAAGTTTCTGTAATTAAAATGAATGTGATAAGGGTTGCAACAAAGTGTTGAACAGTATTGCCTTTCCTGAAGTTAAATAAGATTACTATTTAGTTTCCCATCAATAATTTCTTGGGAAATGATGCAATCTTGATACTGTTTTATTAAAAATATGATTTGTAATTACTCTCAAACAAATATGAAAGTATAATCTTTTACATTTATTCAAATGGAATGAAAGTCTTTTGTAAATTATGATATGAGTGATGCACAAATATGCTTCATTTTCATATGCAAACCTAGTCAATTAACATATCCTAGGGTTAAACAAAACTTATCAAATGACAAATTGAATAAGAAAAAGAGAAAAATTATAGTGCAATTTATGGAATCTGATGATCCTAGAAATGGGGTTGTAACAGATTTAAACTTCAAAGAGTAACTATTTCATTACAAATATTTTCAATTGAAATGTCATGTTGGAACCCTCTGATTTTACATTATGCATAATTCCAATAGATAAATTTGGAAATCAACCAAACAACTTACTGATATATGCATACCTATCCTCAAATATATTGCCAATATAATTTCCAAGAATGAGATTGACAGGTAACACGGTCAATCCAAGCAGAGCAAGAAAAATAGACACCTTACTAGTTGTCCAATCAAAATAATATGATGTAATAACACTGGATTCAGAAATGACCATCTCCGTTGCGTACTTTAGCATAAAATAGATTAGTAGCATCACCTGCATGCATAGAGTTTAAAAACAATTAGTCAATGTATAAACAACACTAACAATTTATGATATGAAAGACAGTATTCACCTTATTAAAAAATGAGCATTTGAAAAAATCTCAGGGAAAATTCAAAAAACTTCTATACCACTCCAATAATATATTAATGTATGTGAGTGGTTCTTATTTATTTAAATAGATTGTGCTGAAACGGAAGTAGTAAAATGGACAAAGTTTGGTGCTGAGAAAGTAGCACCAGGAGTGTACACATATTGTGTGACAGAAAGAAAAATCATTCCTGTTCTCATTAGAATTTTTACATAAAATACTCAATAAGCCCAACACCACAATAGCAAAAGGTGGATAACGAACTCAATGATTAAGAAGAACCAAAAAATGCAGTATAACTGTCTACAAAGAAAATTCTGATTGTTGCATTTGTGAAACAATTTCAAAACTTTTTTATTAATAAAAGGATAATATATTTCAATGGAAAAGCAGGCTCATAAAACAACAAAACTATGCACTGCCAAAAAAATACTGTTCTGGAATCACCATTTGAAACATAGTTTAAAAACATCAGCCAATTGCAAACTCCAGAAACAACACTAAGACAGAAAATACCAAAAGGATTTTTAGCATGCAAAATAAAAAAAAGAAAGAAATTCAAGAAAACCATATCAACTGTGTAAACAGTGGGTAAACTCTGTTGGAAATATTGTCATTTATGTTGTCATTGATGTCAAAGGACGTTTGTTTAATAAAGCAGAAATGAAGCAGAAATAAATATAAATTTGAATTAATATATCATATTTCTAGAGGCCGATCCCCCCTTGGCTAGGTGCCCCTTCTTGGAAATTAAAAATAATTTAAAGTCTTTTTAAAGGGGCTGATCCCTTCTAGTTTTTGGCGCCCATTTCTAGAAAGAGAATTTAGATAAAATAAAATATATCATGCCGCATGGGCCGACCTATTTGAGGGGATGCAACTCTTGGTTGAAGAGGCATTTGAAGGTGTATAAATAAGGATTCGTTGGAAGCTCATTAGACATCAATTCATTGCATATCTTTCCTACTTCAAGAGCAGATCTAGAGCAGAAAAAGGAGCAGATTTATGAGCAGAGATCAGACCTTTCAAGAACAGAAATTAGACATATTCGGAGCAGACCTAATGCAGATTTTGTGAAGATAAATTTCAGATTTGAGAGTATTTATTGAAGATCTTTTTACAGATCTGAGTGAGAGCATTTTGTAGATTTAAGAGAAGAGGTTGAGGCAGATTTTTGTTGAAGTCCTTGAAGGGATCTAGAGCAGATTCAACAACATTATTATCATATTGCATTTTAAAGTTTGGTGCCTTCTATTTTGCAAGATCGGGAGGTTGGTGCCTCTCATTCAAAGAGATTGTGTCTCTTGCTGAGTTGGTGCTCAATGGAGGGGATTGGTGTCTTTAGTGGGTTGGTGCCTACAAAGCTTGTAAGAAGATATATATAAAAGCAATATTTTGTCATGGTTTTCTCTTGTAAAGGTTTCCACATAAAATCGTGTGTGCATCTTGTGTGTTAAATTGTTAGATCTTACTTGTGTGGATGCTTTGATTATTGTTTAATGATTGTTAAAGTTATAAATTGTAAAATTTAGTCTTATACTGATTCACCCCTCCTCTTAGTATAAGTGTGTGTATGTTCCTTCAATTGGTATCAAAGTGGGTTCCTTCAAAAAAGAACCGATTGAAGGAAAGATCTTAAGAACACACATGGCAAGTCAAGAAGGGTTTTCCTCAAATCGAGCACCATTGTTTCACGGGAACAACTATGATTTTTGGAGTATAAGGAGGCACACTTATTTGATGGCTCATGGATTTGATATATGTCAATCTATTATGGATGACTATGTGGCACCATCTACTCCACCAACGGATCAAGCTGGAAAGAGGGCAAGTGAGAACAATGCTAAAGCTATGAATGCAATTCTAAGTGGTCTAATTGAATAAGAATTTGTCAAAGTCATGCATTGCACATTGGCAAAAGAGATGTGGGATAAGCTTCAAAGAACCTATGAAGGAGACGACAAAGTGAAAAAGGCAAAGCTCCAAACCTACAGGACACAATTGAAAGTTTGAAGATGAAGGACGAAGAGAATGTTACCACCTATTTTCTCCGCATGGATGAAATTGTAAATACCATTCGTGGTCTTGGAGAAAATATTGAGGATGAGGTTATTGCACAAAAGGTTTTAAGATCTCTACCCATGAGATTTGATGCAAAAGTTTCTGCCATTGAAGAAATGATGGATCTAAACAAGTATATGACAAATAACGCTTTGAAGATGGATGAGTTACATGGCATTCTTACTGCTTATGAAATGAGGACTGAGAAAGGAACATCATCAAAACAAAAAGCTGCCTTCAAAGCATCAAGAAGGATAATAGACAAAGGACCCGTATCAAGTGAAAGTTCAAGTGATTAGGAAGAGGCTAACTTTGTGAAGAAATTCAATAAAGGAACTATAAAGCACAAAGGTAGATATACTCTTTAATGTTTTAATTGTGGTAATATAGGTCATTTTTCAGCCAAATGTCCATAGGTTGGAAGTGATAGCAGCGAAGAAGAAGTATATTATGACAAGGGAAAAGACAAGAAAAATCATTATAACAAAAAGTTCACTCAAAGGAAATCTGAAAAGAAGAAGAATTTCTGAAGTTACAAGAAGAGCCTATATGTTCAAGAAGCAATAGTTCATCCGAGGAAAGTGACGAAAGCTTCTCCGAAAGTGATAGAAGAAATTCTCTTCATGGCCATAGAAACAAAAGAAGAAGCTCCAAGGTGTGAAGATAAAGGAAATAAAGAAATCAAAAGCGAGAAAGATACTATAGCAGATCTTGAGGAAGAACTTACGAATGCCATAGACGAAATCAAAAGACTAAAGAAGTGGAATTCAAAGTTGAAAGACCAAATTCGAGAAGATAGTGAAAAGTCCGAAAAGATAATTATGGATTTGAAGACTCAAGCTGAAGAAGCCAAATGCATTGAAGATGTTTTAAAAGATCAAACAAAGGAAAAAGAATCGGAGTGTGAGAAGCTTGAATCTGAAATTGTTTGCTTGAGGAAGGAGCTAGAAAAGACTAAAGATCAGCTCAACAAAAACATTAAGTTTGATAAAAGTTTTGAAATGTTAGAGGACCTTATCAACTCACAAAGATCACCATTCATCAAAAGTAGTCTTGGTTTTGATGGTGAAAATTCACAAACTACAAAGAAGTTGGAAAGTAATAATTATACTACGACCCTCAAAAGTTCCAACAAAGAGGTAAACAAAAAGGAGGTGAACAAAGAAGAGAATAAAAGAGAAGAAAGCAAAAAGGAGGCAAACAAAGAGGAAAACAAGGAGGATAAAGCCTCACAGTTTCAAAGAACTAAGAAGGATAGTCTCAAATGGTCCTTCCCTCAAAGGAAGCCACAGCCAACCAAGTTCCAATATTCTTTCCATGGTTATTGCTTTTCATGTAATCAATTTGGGCATAAAGTAGTAAACTGTAGAGTTCGCACAAGGAATGATTTTGAATTCACGAAGAGGAATTATAATTCATTTGCTCCTCTGATGGATTATATCGTATATCACAAGTGCAACAATTTTGGGCACACCAACATGTTTTTGCAGAACAATTTTTCTTGACTCTCCGAGGAAAAAAAAGGAGAAGTATGTTTGTGACAAGAAGGATGAATCAAACAAGTTTTGGAAAAAGAAGAAGGAATAAGAAATGAAAGAGAAATCCATGCTTGTACAAGTTGCATTACATGATCAAGATGAGAAAGACAAATGTGTATGTTGATAGTGGTTGTTCAACCCACACGGCTGGTGACAAGAGAAAATTTATCTCTCCAAAGAAAGTGAATGGACGGTGAAACTTGGGGACAATGCTATGGCAAGCATAAAAGGTAAAGGCACATTTAGTCTGGATAATGGAAGAACTAAAACTAAGGATGTCTTATATGTTGAAGGATTGAACCACAATCTCCTAACTGTGAGTCAAATGTGTGACCAAGGGCACACTTTCATGTTTCATTCTAGAGGATGTAAAATCATGAAAGATGGAAAATTGATAGCCATGCTTATAGAACAGATGGTAATTTGTACATTCTCAATGAAGTCAAAAGTGAGAAATGTTATATGGTGCAAGAAGATGAGAGTTGGATGTGGCATAGAAGGATGGGACATTTGAACTTTGATAACATTGTGAAGATCAGCAAAAAGAACGCAGAAAGAGACATATTGAAGATAGCAAAGCCTTCAAATATCATTTGCAAACAGTGTCAATATGGCAAACAAACAAGGACAAGCTTCAAATCTAAGGAGTATTCTATGTCAAAGCCTTTGGAACTTGTTCACATTGATTTGTGTGGGCCAATAAGGATGAAAAGCTTGCAAGGTGAGTTATTTTATGTTGTTAATTGATGATTATTCCAGGATGACTTGGGTAGCTTTTCTTAAAGAAAAATCCGAAGCAATTGAGAAGCTTAAGACATTCAAAGCCTTAGTAGAGAATGAAGCAAGGTTGAAGATAAAATGTCTTAGATCTAATAGAGGAGGAGAATTTATCTCTAATGAATTTGAAGAATACTGTGAAAGGCATGGGATAAAGAGACAATATTCAGCTACAAGAAGTCCACAACAAAATAGAGTAGTTGAGAGAAAAAATAGAACAATTCAAGGAATGGCAAGAGCTATGCTAAATGAGTCCAAGATATCTAATACTTTTTGGAAAGAAATGGTTCATACAACTGTCAATATTTCAAATCGAGCACAAATCAAGGTAAATAATAGAAAAATTCCATATGAACTTTGGAAGAGAAGGCCTGCATCAGTAAAGTACTTCAAGGTTTTCGGAAGCAAATGCTAAATAAGAAGAGACGAGGAAGATTTGGGAAAATTTGATTCTAGAAGTGATGAAGGAATCTTCCTTGGATATTCCACAAGGAGTAAGGCTTAAAAATTCTATAACAAAAGATTGCACAAGGTTGTTGAAAGTGCAAATGTAAGAGTTGACAAAGAAAGACATCAAAAGGAGATAATACAAGAAAATGATTATGAAAAGGAAAAAAGTTGCAAAGAAGAAGAAACAGAGAAAGAAATTGAAACCTGAGAAGATGAGCAAAGAAATCTGAAGACTCCATTAGAGGCACCACCCAAGACACCATCTAGATTTGTTAAAAAGAACCATCCTAAAGATCTAATTATTGGAGACAAAGACACAAATTTCAGACAAGAAGAAGAGTTGCCAATACAACAAAACATGCAAATCTGTGTTTGCTTTCCAAAATTGAACCAAAGAACTTTTCAGAAGAAAGTGAAGACAAATACTAGAACAAGGCTATGGATGAAGAATTGGATCAAATAGAGAAGAATAAACTTGGGAGCTTGTCCCAAGAATTAAGAACAAGAATGCCATTGGAACTAAGTGGGTTTTCAGAAACAACCCCAATGAAGATGGCCAAGTTGTAAGGAATAAGGCTAGGTTGGTATGCAAATAATACACTCAAGTTGAAGGAGTTGACTTCGAAGAAATTTTTTCTCTTGTTGCATGTATGGAAGCCATACAGATGCTCTTAGCTCTTGCCAGCTTTAAGAACTTCAAAGTCTATCAAATGGACGTCAAATTAGCTTTTTTAAATGGAAATTTGGGACAAGAAGTGTATATTGAACAACCTAAAGGATTCAATCTATCAGAGAATGAGGATTATGTTTGTATACTGAAGAAGGCTCTTTACAGAGTAAAACAAGCCCCAATCTATTAGAGAATGAGGATTATGTTTGTATACTAAAGAAGGCTCTTTACAGAGTAAAACAAGCCCCAAGGGCTTGGTATTCAAGGTTAGACAAGTATCTTCAAGAGTAGGGCTAACAGTGATAAGTTGTGCCAAGACTTCGCCTCCAACATGCAAAAGCATTTCGAGATGTTGTGTAATGTCCCTTACTTGGCTGGTCCTAGAGTGCTAAAGCATAAAGGGTTACAATTCTCTATTCCCTCCCAAAGATTCCCTTGTGACAGTGAAACACCTACTGTATCATATGGAAACACACCCAGATTCCTATGTGTTAGCCTTAATATCTAGTAACCAAAACATCGGATATAGTAATATGCAAATTGTAACATATAGAAAGCATCCATCCTTTCATGAGAGGAGAGTCCCTAAGGGGCCAACGGTCTACCACCTTCTATTGCCCAACCTTTATCCTAGGCCAACAGGGCAATATACATGTGTGGAACCCCCATCCCCCCATGACCCAACCTTTGCACAGGGCCAACGGGGCAGTATGCCCATCCCTTGCTTCAGGCCAATGGGGCGGAACCTAGATGGGGTTTATAGACAAACCATTTAGGTGATGACTAACTTCTCCTAGCAGGTAGATAAAGGCAGTTGATATGTATCATAGACATTCAGACATGGGAAATCCATTTACATATTCATTATGCTACCAGAGAGAATAACATAGACGGTAGAGACTTATGTTAAAAAAAAGAAAGACAGGAACTTATAATAAGCATTATTGATCATAATACAATACAATGGGGTTAGTTCATCAAAACCAAATAATTCAATATACAACAGCCATAATTTCTCTTTCAATTTCTTTATGCATGTAAGAGGAGTCATGTTCTTGATTGAGTGACCCTATATCATTCCCAGGTAGGTTCAATGTAATCTCAGGGCTGAGTGTTGGAGTCATCATCCCTAGATAGGTAACATCACCAGTTTGGCCAGACCCCATTCTAGGATTATTCAATTAAGAAATCTTTAATAGTGTTGTGTCAGACGCACTAGGCATACGCCCAAGTGCGGATGCTACACAGGGCATTATTTATACGGCGAATATAGCAACTCTACAGTAATATATTGATGAATGATCATACCCAGCACTCTTGCCATTATTCTATGCCAGAAATGATGGAAACTAGATACCAAGACTAAGTGATCGTTCTCACCTGGTTTTCCTGCGACTTCGTGCTCCTCTTTCTTGATTGTGTCTACTTTCCTCCTCCCCATAGCCGCTCGTAGGTCCTTTTATTTCTAAGCCTGTGGAAGATGGGGGTGTCTCTTCTTAACTTGGTCGTTTCCCTTGGGTGAGACGTTCTGGACATAAGTGGTTGTTTGCGCCTACTGATGGCTTTTGGTAATTCACTTCGATGAATTGGTCGATTTATAATTTGTGTTTCATTCATATTACATTTGGTTTACAATATGTTAAGTTTTGATTTATTTTATACTTCTCCTTATTTTATAATTTTATTTATTTATTGTGATATTCAGAAAAAACGTTTTATTACATATGTATATGTTATATATTTTTGCTAAGTATTACTTTTAATATTTATATCTGACTTTTGAAAGATATCACATTATCTTTTTATGATTTAAATAAAATATTTAAAGTTTATGTTTTATATTAATAAATATTATATGCTTCATATTGGTTTATTGTTTATGTATTAATTTTGTATATTTTCGATATTTACTATAATATTTAGATTATTAATATCGATATTTTATAATTATAATATTGTCTTTGACAATTATAATTCTAATGGTATTAATATTTTTAAATATAACTTTGTTACCTTAGTGTGTATTTTTGGGAACATGACAGTCCTCCCCTCCTGAATTTGCTTGCCGTCAAGCAAATCCCTTTCAATGTCATAGATATCTTTTAACCTTAAGGTTAGAACTTAAGAAAAGGATTAGAGTAATGTCTAAGAAGAAGTTTATCTATTTGATAAAGAACAAAATGCGTCATTGATATATTACAATTCTTATTGTGGGCGGGGGGCGGTGGGCGGGGGGGAGGAGGTGGGGAACTCGAGGGTGTACGGTTGTTTTCACCACTTAACTGTGCTCCTCCACAAAGCTCCATTTGTTTACGGACGCTACTTCTTTTAATTGGATACCCTTGAGATCTCCTCCCTCGTATCTAGGTTTCTTGCTTGGGTGCTCCTTGCTTTCTCCTTCAAGGCTTGCTTCTAACTTGTACGCTCGGCCTTTGCATCTGTGATCATGCCCCCATGGGTTCTGGCATTTAAAACATAACCGTTTTCTTTTTAAGTCCTCCATTGTTTTGCACATACGATCACGATCATAATTCTTATTGCAAAATGAACATGTCTTTCGTGAATCTTCCCTTCGGGGTCCTTCTCTCTGAGGTGAGGTAGGGTTCTTGGGTTTGTCTTTCGGCCCATTCTCTTCATATTTCATAGCCTTTTGAATAGCTTCATCTAGGCGGGTGGGTTCAATTGCACTCACCATACTCTTGACTGATCCTCTTAGACCCTTTATGAATAAATAGGTGAGTCTCTCTTGGGAAATTTCAAGGACCATGACTGCTAGTTTCTGAAACTCGGTGGCGTAACTTTCTATAGTGCCTTGTTGCCTTACTCGTGTTAGATCCCTAAAGTACCATTCTGGGTGCCTTTGGTCAAATCTTTTTATCAGTCTTTGGGTAAAGTCATCATAGGTGGTAACTTGTTGATGGCCTTGAGTTATGAGACTGTGATGCCACCAATCATGGGCCATCCCTGTTAGGTGTAGTACAACAAATTTGATAGCGTTTTCCTCCGTCATGGGGCTGAGTGATAGGTAAGTGTCAAGCTTTTGTACCCATGAATGTGCGGTGACCATTCCTTCCCCATCAAAGTTTGGGAGATTAAGCTTGCTGACCCTATTTTTGAGGTCATTATTAGATTGTATGTTTTGTCCTCTTTCCCCCCAGGAGCTGCTCTAAGTTTAGCATCACAAAAATCTTTAAATGGGATGATTTCCCTAATCTCAGGACCAAGCCTATAGTAGGCTGTAGCAATTTCTTCTACACTTTCCACATGGGCCCCATTTCCATCTCAGTGTTCTTTCCCAAGCAAAAAGGAGTGTCTTGTGGGCCTAGAGCTAGTGGTTTTTGTTGGTGTGGAGTTATTGGCTTCAAAGTGGTTGGAATTAGTTTCTTTCTCATGATGGTTGCTTAGATTTTGGAGGGCTTGAAGTATGGCTTGAATTGTCATTTTGCTTTCTTCAAGGTGGGCTCTAAATTCTTCTTTAAAGGGGTCATTCATAAGGTTATTTGTGGGTATGTTGTTGCTATGGTTTCTTCTATGGTAGGTGTGTTCAAAGGAATCCATCACAGGCTGGCAGGATTATGCTCTAATACCACTGTAATGTCCCTTACCTGGTTGGTCCTAGAGTGCTTAAGGAGAAAGGGTTACAATTCTCTATTCCCTCCCAAAGATTCCCTTGTGACTGTGAAACACCTGCTGTATCATATGGAAACACACCCAAATTCTTGTGTGTTAGCCTTAATATCTAGTAACCAAAACATCGGATATAGTAATATGCAAATTGTAACATACAGAAAGCATCCATCCTGTCAGGAGAGGAGAATCCCTAAGGGGCCAACGGTCTACCACCTTCTATTGCCCAACCTTTACACTAGGCCAATGGGGCAATATACATGTGTGGAACCCCCATCCCTCCATGACCCAACCTTTGCACAGAGCTAGCGGGGCAGTATGCCCATCCCTTGCTTCAGGCCAACAAGGCGGAACCTAGATGGGGTTTATAGACAAACCACTTAGGTGATGACTAACTTCTCCTAGCAGGTAGATAAAGGCAGTTGATATGTATCAGACATTCAGACATGGGAAATCCATTTACATATTCATTATGCTACCAGAGAGAATTTCATAGACGACAAAGACTTATGTTAAAGAAAAGAAAGACAGGAACTTATAATAAGCATTATTGATCATAATACAATACAATGGGGTTAGTTCATCAAAACCAAATAATTCAATATACAGCAGCCATAATTTCTCTTTCAATTTCTTTACGCATGTAAGAGGAGTCATGTTCTTGATTAAGTGACCCCATATCATTCCCAGGTAGGTTCAATGTAATCTTAGGGCTGAATGTTGGAGTCATTATCCCTAGATAGGTAACATCACCAGTTTGGCCAGACCCCATTCTAGGATTATTCAATTAAGAAATCTTTAATAGTGTTGTGTCAGACACACTGGGCATACGCCCAAGTGCGGATGCTACACAGGGCATTATTTATATGGTGAATATAGCAACTCTATAGTAATATACTGATGAATGATCAAACCCAACACTCTTGCCATTATTCTATGCTAGAAATGATGGAAACTAGATACCAAGACTAAGTGATTGTTCTCACCTGGTTTTCCCGCGACTTCGTGCTCCTCTTTCTTGACTACATCTACTTTCCTCCTCCCCATAGTCGCTCGCGGGTCCTTTTATTTCTAAGCCTATGGAAGATGGAGACATCTCTTCTTAACTTGGTCGTTTCCCTTGGGTGAAACGTTCTGGATAGAAGTGGCTGTTCGTGCCTACTGACGGCTTTTGGTAATTCACTTCGATGAATTGGTCGATTTATAATTTGTGTTTCATTCATATTACATTTGGTTTACAATATGTTAAGTTTCGATTTATTTTATACTTCTGCTTATTTTATAATTCTATTTATTTATAGTGATATTCAGAAAAACCTTTTATTACATATGTATATGTTATATAATTTTGCTAAGTATTACTTTTAATATTTATATCTGACTTTTGAAAGATATCACATTATCTTTTTATGATTTAAATAAAATATTTAAAGTTTATGTTTTATATTAATAAATATTATATGCTTCATATTGGTTTATTGTTTATGTATTAATTTTGTATATTTTCGATATTCACTATAATATTTAGATTATTAATATCGATATTTTATAATTATAATATTGTATTTGACAATTATAATTCTAATGGTATTAATATTTTGAAATATAAATTTGTTACCTTAGTGTGTATTTTTGGGGACATGACATGTTGATGCTAGGTGAGCTATCTTTCTTCCTTGGCTTGGAAAATTTTCAATCAGATAAAGGGATCTTTATTTCTCAAACCAATTATGTTAAAGAGATGTTAAAGAAATTTTGTTATATCCCCCCAAGTTTTTTTTTTGAAAATATCAGCACAATTCACCACTAATTAGCGTTAGCTCCAAATATAAACCAACAAGAATAGTAAGCCTTTACCTTTTGATCATGAAGATCTAAATGTGGGCGAGGTGAGAGCATACAATGTCAGGGATCGTTAGCAAACTGGAATGTAATTATAATTGAACATAGGTGGCGAGCAGACCATAGAAAGAAAGGAAATTACAAACTCAACCACTTATGCACTGGGAGTGAAGATATTAACAATTAACTAGGCGGCAAGCCAGCCATGAATCCACACTACCACTTATTTAGCAGGGGGAATCTAAACATTAAGTGTTGAAAGTAAAATAATGACTCAACCACTTCGTCAGTGGGAGTAAATACAAAATATAAAGTGCAGATTTAAAATAACAGCTGTTAGTACTACTAATCAGCCTTACAAAAATGAAGTTTCAGTTGCACCGAACATAGAGATATGCTTTCAAAGCTACAATGAGTTAGAGCAAGACCCCTAACTAATACAACATATGAATGATATAAAAATTAGGCCCAAATCAGCAATATAATAGAAATTAATCAAGTCTGATCAGAAATAGTAAGTACCAAAAATCATACCAGCAAGGTAGAGATTCACCAATTTGATCACAACTTTGTCATTACAACTCTGATTAACTTGAAACTGGATGCAAATGAAGCCAATAGACTGAGCGACCAAGAACCAATCAGCAAACAGTGCCAAATCAGCTCAGATTATTTGGCACACATCCCAAAGCATCAACATGCAAGAAACAAAAAGAGAAACCCCGCCACAAACAAAAAATCCCTCGTAGACACGCATGCCCATGAATAGAAACACTAGCTGTTGCGCGGAAGAAGGACGACACACGTCCGTCGAGCAAAAACAAACCAGGTCGCGAGCACCAGAAACTTCCGAAAAAAGAAAAAAATGTGAAATCACAAGCAGGAACAAATTGTGCCACACAGGAGATAAACAACACGTTTAAAAAACGTCTTCAAAGGTTGCAGAGAACGCACGAAGCAAAACACGGGCTCAAAACCCTGTCACAAAAGGTCGCATGATCAGAACAAATCGTGCTTGATGAAAATCGCAACCAAAAGAAAATGTCACGGCAAATAACAGAGGGAAGAATGCGGCCTAGTAGAGAGTCGCGGCTTCCAGAACCATTAGAATTGCGAGACCTTCAAACAGGCGTTTTAAAAAAATTCTTAACTAGGTTCTATAACCCAGAGCTCTGATACCATATTGTGTAAATTATCAGAGATGTCTCTATTGAATGACAAAGCAATGAATATATAGATTAAAATGGAGTTAACTGAAAGAAAGAGATAATCACCAGAAACTTCTGAAAAAAAAAAAATGTGAAATCATGTGCAGGAAGAAATCGTGCCACACAGGAGATAAACAACACGTTTAAAAAACGTCTTCAAAGGTTGTAGAGAACGCACGAAGCAAAACACGAGCTCAGAAACTTGCCACAAAAAGTCACACGATCAGAACAAATCGTGCTTGACAAAAATCGCGACCAAAAGAAAATGTCGCGCCCAAATAACAGAGGGAAGAACACGGCCCAGTAGAGAGTCGCGGCTTTCAGAACCATCAAAACCGTGCGACCTTCAGACATGCGTTTTAAAAAAAATTCTTAACCAGGTTCTTTAACCCGAAGCTTTGATACCATATTGTGTAAATTATCAAAGATGTCTTTATTGAATGACAAAGCAATGAATATATAGATTACAATGGAGTTAACTAAAAGAAAGAGATAATCACGAGGACGTAATTATCGACTTTACTGAAAGAAACAGAAAGAAAACTAACAGAAATAACTAAGAGAGATGAGCATTAAAATAGGAACAAACTGAAGTTCTAATACATACAACCTCTAAAGGGGTCGACCTCTTCCAAACAAATCAGAAACTCCAAAATAAAATCTGAAACTTTGTGCAACTAGGCGCCCTACATAGTGAAACAACATGACCCAATACCCTGAACCAAACAAATGTCAGTGGCGAAGCTATGAGCAAAAGTTTGCTTCAACCTAGCACTTCCAACAACAGTATAAACAGACTATACATCAACAATCTGCTTGTATTAATTCTGAAATTGAAGCTCTATCTGCACTCCTAAGTGAAGCACAGTCTTCTGTAAGTCCAACTAGGTACTATCTTTCAATCACGAAGACTGGAAGAAGAAGCTAAGAGGTATGCATTCCTCAAAGCAAAGCTCTGAAAATATTTCAGCAGCATTATCATAATTTCCAAAAGATGCAAATGAAGGAGCAAGGCCTCAATAAATAGACTCTTCTTGACAATTGAATCACCTGTATAACCTCGAAGAAAAGAATACGAAACACTTCAGCTACTCAAGGGGGACGCCCAACCTTTTTGGAGAATAAAAAATATTAATCAACACATTTTATTCCTCATTCTAGGCGTCCATAAGGAACTTTAGGAAATATTTTAATTTCAAAATATTTAATTCTTCACTTTAGGCGTCCAAGACAAGTCCCCTCTTTAAAACAACTTGATGTTGATTGTCTAAGCACCGGGTCCAAAAAGCAACACTGAAAAATGACTAAGTGATTAAAACTTAGCTCCAGGAGAAATGAAGAAGCTGTTGTGACCTTTTTCACACATCACCCCATCAAGATGGGGACCCCCTAAATTTTGCTCCATTCTGGTCTTTTGGCTTTGGTTCGCTCTCTCTCTGGTCTCTGGTCCTTCCGGGGATGTCCCGTCGTTTGACCCAGGTTGAAATATTGTTCAAGTTTGTGAAATTAGGGTTTTCATCCTTCAGGCTTATTTAAGGTCAAACCGAGTTGTAAAATTGAAATCCAAGCTCAGTACAGCAGTCAGAAGGCTTCCGACAGAGTCCCCCTAAATTTTCACTGTATTCTGACAACTTACTATTTATAGTAAGTACTCAACCGGGGACTGTTTCAGCAGGATTTTGGAATTTTATCAACTTCGACACATTCAGGTAACATCAAGCTGCTTGCACGTAAATTGTGAGCCAGATCGGACGACTTGCTATTTTTGGCAGTTCAGGCTTCAAGAGCCATTTTCAGGGTTTCCACATGAGCTTTTCAGATGCATGTCTGGAGAATCCTTCTGGGTTTTCCAAAACCTTCGCAGTGATGTAACATGCAAACCGAGACGACCACTTTCAGAGTTCAGCCTTCGGAGGCTATTTTTAGGATTTGCATGCGGTGTTTTTCAACGCATGTCCGGGTATTCCTTCTGGGTTTTTCAAGAGCTTCGCAACGGTGTGACATGCAAGCGGAGAAGATCAAGTTTTAAGGACTTACTATTTTTAGCCAGTGCATGCATGCAGACCAGTTTTCTGGGTTTTTCTGGGTTTTTTGAGATCCCACGGGCAATATGACATGCAAAACCATCCGGCAGTGGATGAGTCACTTTTTCAGGTAGTTTCTATTTTTAGCAGGTACACTCTGGCAGCCGCCCCCAACACTCCAGTTCAGCAAACAGAACGACATGCAGAAGGAACGAAGTCAAACGGAGACCGTTCGAGATACATACAAGTCAAATTAGGGTTTCCACTTTTATAGGGGGTAAAATCCAAAAATAGCCGAGACGGAGTACGCCACCCATGTCAGCACACTTCAAGGCACTTGCTGGCAAAATTTGAGCAGAATCGGAGAACTTACTATTTTTAGTAAGTTAGGGCATGGCTATAAATAGCAGGTCTGCACCCGGGGTTGGCAACAAACGACACTCACGTTATCAAGATCGGGCGTTGCAATTTTCAAGCAAAACGGAGCTACTGAAGTCAGAAAGTTAAAACTTGCTATAAATAGCAGGTGGCTATAAATAGCAGGTCAGGGCAGAGGACTGTCAAAACAGGTTCATAAGGTGAAGAAGATCATATGATGAAATTTTCAGGCAAAACGGAGCCATATGGGTTGAAAATCAAGGGACTTTCTAAAAATAGCATGACTTACCCGAAATAGACGGTGAAGATGAAGGCAGGCAGAGGCATGAGAAAAATGCCTAAGGCACGAAAATAAAAGTAGCCTACCTCAAATGCGCCCTCACCTTGAAAGGATATTGAAAATGCTGGAAAAAGTTCTAAGGCACAAAATGAAACAAGGCATGTAGAAATGCGCCCTCAAGGCAAGTGAGAAGACTTTGAAAAAAATGTCTAAGGCAAAAACAAAAGCTCACCCCATGAAATGTGCCCTCAAGTCAAGGTTTACATGTGAAAAATGCCTAAGTGTTTGAATGGAAGCATGGCACATCAAATGCGCCCTCAAGAAGGAGAAAAGGTGAAAAATAAACTAAGGCGTGTAAAATAAAAGTAGACCCTTCAAAGTGCGCCCACCTCAAGTGTAAAAGGGATGCTGGAGAAAAAGCGGCTAAGGCATTGAAATGAAAGTGGAGGGGTAGAAATGCGCCCTCACTTGAAAGTACCACCCCCTAAGTGCGCCCACCATGGAGAGGTTAACATGAAATTCTACTAAGGCATTGAAAATAGGAGCTCACCTAGTGAAATGCGCCCTCACCTTGAGAAGGATAATGGAAGCTTTGAAATTCTTCTAAGGCATAAAATGAAAGCTTGAGGTAGTATTTGTGCCCAAGGTAAAGTGAAGACCCTCAAAGAAAATTCTAAGTCATCAAAGTGAAAGCTCATGGGTCAAAATGCGCCCACCTTCAAGACATTGAAAATGTTGAAAAAAGTTCTAAGGCAAAATTGAAAGTTCAACATCTAAAATGCGCCCACCTTCAAGACATTGAAAATGTTGAAAAAAGTTCTAAGGCAAAATTGAAAGTTCAACATCTAAAATGCGCCCAAGGTTATAAAGGTGTTTGAAAATATTCTAAGGCAAAAACAAAAGCACCACCCCTCATTTGCGCCCATGGAGGATTGAAGGCTAGAAACGCCTAAGGCAAAAGTGGGAGTTGACAAGGTTAAATGCGCCCAAGGGGTCAAGAGGGTTGAAAAACGCCTAAGGCAAAATTGAAAGTTCAACATCTAAAATGCGCCCAAGTTGAAAGTGAGGACTTAGAAAAAGTTTCTAAGTGTTGAAAATGAAAGTGCCAAGGTAAGAATGCGCCCTTGAAGGGGTTGATGAAATTAAAAATTCCTAAGGCTTGGAAATTTAAATTTGAATGAGAAAGAAATACGCCCAAGGAGTGAGGATTTAAATTTATTTCTAAGTATGTGGGCGAGGGGTGCAAGAATAAAAAATACCAAGGGTCAAGTACGCCAAAAGAGAAAATGTTAGAAAATACGCCCTTGGCATGGAAGGATGATTTGATGAATTTTAAAATTTTCCAAAGGCAGTTGAAGGTTGACGAATATTTTTCAAGAGGAAGATTTAATATTGATGAATATTGTCCATGGGTCAAATGGAAAATTAAATGAACCTCTTTAAACGGCACCCGTGAGTTAGCAGAGTTTGAAAATTAATTTCCTAAGGGAAATTTTAATATTTTCAGAGGAAATTCGTTTTGCCTAGATTATGTTTCTGACGGAAGTTAAATCTCAGAGGATGAATTATTTCGAGCATGCAAATAATTTTTAATCACCCGGAGTTGAACATTTTAATGAAAGAATTTAAAATGTCTAAGGCAAATTTTATGAAATCGAGGATTTAAATGACAGACATTTTAAAAGTTGGAAATAAATTTACAACTCCCACGGATTTTTCGAGTTGAATTTATTTAAACACTGCGAGATTTTTAAATGGAATTTTAAATCAAGTCAAGTGATTTTTTTCTCGCGAGTTGTTTAAGTCGCCAAGAGTTAACTGGCAGATTAAGAGGAAAAATTCGAATTTTTACAAAGAAGGAATCATTATTAATGGCAACTGCCATAATGACCGGCTGACGACTAGCCCACTACTGCGCTTGAATTAGAAGATTCCGAACGAAGAGAGTGGAAAATTGATGAAGGTGCTAAAAATAGCCCCAACACTACTTAGCAGGATTCTCCGAGAAGAGTTATTTAAACAATCTCTTCTCTCATTTCTCCTCACTTTTTTTTGAAGTTGAAGTTGCTGAAGAAGTTCTTAAAATATTTTCGAAGTCGTTGAGGAGAGAATTTCTTTGAAAGTTTATTTTATTTCGGAGTGTTGAGTTGCTGAAAGTGCGAAGTTGCTGAGGAAATTTCTATTTGCCGAAGAGCTGAGAGCTTGTTGCTGCAATTTTGAGGATTGAAGTGTTTTTCGGAGCTGCTGGAGGTTTATTTTCGAAAGTACTGCAAAGTGCTTGCTGCAGATTTTTACTTATGCAAGCTGCTAGAAGTTGAAAGTTGCTGAGGTTGACGAAGTCGAAACAAAGGATTTAATTCATTTTGTGCTGAGAAATTATCCACATTGCTGAAAGTTGGTAGTTGGCTGCAATTTTCTTCGCCAGTCGGAAGTGCAGTCGTTGAAAGCTTCTTTATAAGCTTGAAGTTTTTTTTATACAGTACGAGGTTTGGAGTTAGTAATTAATGCTGAGAGTTTTTATTTTCAAAAAGCTAACTCCACGTTCGCAGCCGTCTCGGAGGTTACTTCATTTTATTTAAAAAAATCTGCAGCCTAACTTATTGCTATTCTATTTTATTTTGTAGATGGCCAGAGCAAAGGATGTCGCAGGCAGAGCTGCAAACACTGAAGCAGGCAAGGCTAGCTCATCTCGACAGGCAATGATTTAAAGGCTCGCTAAGCCATTTCTCCCAAAGTCAGCAATAGTTTCAAAGTTGGCGGGATTAAATGACACCAACCTTGGTTCATTTAATCTAAATGCACTCAAATCCAGGATGTTTGGGCTAGGGGCCCATCAACCATCAGTCACAACACACAATATAATGAAGAGTGGAATCTACGCAGCTGCGAGTTTTCCGCCAGCAATTCAGTGTCCGGAGCTAATTATGGAGTGCGCCAATCACTACAAGCCAGAACGTAAGACAATTGTCTCTCCGGATGGTAAACTGCTCGCCAACTTCACACCGAATGCCATCGGAGAGGCATTTGGGATTTCGACTGCTGAGGAGATGTTATACAGGACAAATAAGAGGGCAGATAAGATGTACTCTTCCTCTTTCGAAAGAGTCACTGCAGTCATCAACAGAGTTTGGATGCAGAAGCCGAGGCCACCCCGCACTAAGCTCCCAAAGCAGATAATTGCCGAGGACGTGAAACAAGAATATTGTGATTTGATAATGATGCTGAGCCGGGTGAATGGGAGTGCACAGGCTTACATTTTCGAGCCTTGGATGTTCTACTTCATCGAGATCATCTTGGAAGGAAAAGAGTGTGTCGATTGGGCTAGGATGATTAGCAACCACATCGATGAGCAATTCAGGAGCTTGAAGGTGACGAAGACTTTCTACATGAGCTCATATGTGATTTACATGTTGGCCAGAATGACTAAGTACAGAGGGATTTCGTACAAAGAGCCAATCGGCTGTGCCCCTGGTCAATTCAAAATTCATGAAGCCTGCACACAGCTACATTTAGCTAACATTGCCAACTATAAACGGGCAAATGATGCATTCACAATGCACATTGCGAGGACACTTCAGCAGAGGACGCAGCAGAGAATATCTAAAGAAGCACAGACATTGATTGAGGAATATGGGTATTGGCTCATCCAATTCTCGAAATTCACATATATTAGGCTGCAGGGGTTCACTTCGTATCCGTATCGGTTACCACGATACCCCACTGATCACATAGTAATGCTTGAGGTATCTAGGCAATTGATTGCCTACGATAAGATTCAGAAAAGGAAAAAGAAGGGTGGACTTGATTTCCCTATCACCATGGGAAATTCCATTGAGGTGTGTCCCTCTTTGCAGGTAGCCCGAGAGGCAGAGGACGAGCTGCAATCTTATCATTTGTCATATCACACAGGCAGGCAGGATTTCGATCCTTAGGGGAACATCCGGATGGTACAGAACGTTGAATACCGGCACAGAGCTCATCTGGAGGACTTCTGGGCAAATGCAGTGGATGAGGCTGAGATAAGAAGAAGGATGTTTTCTAGACTTCCTCTCAAGTTGATTAGAGAATGTGAGATTATTCCAGTTCCCGACCAGGTGGAGGAGGATGTCAACGTTATGCAACCCGACTATGGTTCAGTTAGGGATACTCCTATCCCACCACCTGATTGGTCCGAGCTAGAGATCATGGACTTGGACACGCTTTCTATCCCGGTGATGACTTTTACCAGGACTTGGGTCGACAGACATGTATGCAGACTCAAGAGCAAGTCGATCGCCCTTACTTATAGCTTGATGGGTGACCCAAGGCCGTTATCGGTAAAAAAGGGGAAACAAATTGCTCAGACATCGAGGGCACAAGTGGAAGTGCCAACCCAACCGATACCGCTGAGGATAGAACAAGCATCACCCGTGCACTCACAAACTCAGTCTTCGAGTTTGAGAGTGGTTTCATTATTTGCCGATCAGAGGGCAGGATTGGAGGAAGAGTGGGGACTTGAGGAGGTAGATCAGCCCAACGCCCGGGAATCAGCTAGTGTCAGTCTATCCAGGGGCGGCCAATAGGAAGAGGAAGAGGAAACAATGGCCGACACCCATTTTCAGCGGATGTTGGACACGGCTTTGGAAGAAGAAGAAAACACAGAACAGGGGACCCAAGGGTCGGGAGATACCCAGCTTATAGAGGAGGATGAGCCTGAGCAAACCAGTGCAAGAAGAGAGGAAGTGCACGAGATGGAGGCAACAGAAGAGCAGCCCCTTGTCGTTTGTAATCCACAGCAGACAGTGCCTGATTGGCTTTCCAACAGAATGAGGAGAGAACCCGAGGATGACACGGATCCGGCCATTGAGATGGAGGAGTTCCTCAGGAGGATCAGTGCGCCACCAGAGAAGAAAAGGGTCCGAAAGTTTTCAAAGATCTCGACTGACGATGCAGGCTCCCGCACGCTTCAGGTGGCTATTCCGAGGGAAGATTGTGATCGAACCGAGGAGAGGCCTGAAAATTATGTGATCACCACAGTAGAGTTGGGTCGTCCTACGGGAGCCCAAGTTATCGAGGAGTTCGATAACTCCTATCAGGCATTGAAGGATCAGTTGCTCCGCACGGAGGGGAAGCATAAGAAATTGAAGAAGGAGCACAAAACCTTGATAGGATACATGCAAAATCTAGCACGTCCAGGTGAACCAGCAAACCCAGCAGTGGAACGTCCATCAGAGCTTCCGAAGGAGTCAGTTGTTGCCTTAGAGGATTTGAAGAAAATGGAAACGGAGGCAAACAAGTGGGTTAGCCGTGTTCATACTGAGACAGGGAAATTCATGGAGGACCTCGCCGATGCTTATCGACAGGCCTCAAGTATTTTGGCACGGATGGATATAGTAGATCAGGCCTGGGGTGATACTCGCATCTATCAAACGAAGACTGTACTTCGTTTGGGGGCTTTGATGCATATACCTCTAGAAACCTTGGTGGATGGAGGTGTAATTCAGAGAGGTGATAGGTATGATTTCACCAGTTGGTACTCCTTGGTGGTCACAGGCCGTGGATTTCACGACACAGCAAGGGCAGATTCAGCTAAAGTGAGGAAAGCAATGGGCAACATCTTGGGGGGAGTCCTCAATACATTGGAAGCCATATTTGCTAGAAAGTTGGTCCCAGAGGAGATAACTGCTGATGGCTTGAAAAGTAGACTGCCTCCATTCTTCTCAGCTGCGAGGTCACTTGTCCTGGATGACTTTGAGAATGTCTCCACGCTCTCTAGTATAATTCAGCATACCCAGGACGCCTTAGTGACATGGAGGAAATCTTACACCAGATACGGACAGACGGTAGCAGTCTTGGAGTTCCAGCTCAACCATATTCCACCGATCTCTGCACAGGAGGTTGAAGCAGTATTGGCCCAATTGATCGAGTTTGCTATCCGGGAGAAGGCCAGTGGGAACGCGCTGCTTGATGAGGATCTTCTTGATGATGGTAGTGGGCATTAACTGCTCATTATGATTCCTGGAGGGGAGTGGAGAATATTCTGTGCATTCATTGCCCACTCCTCTTTGTGGCGGTTTTTAGGGCAGGAACCCTAATCAGGGCATAGGTGGCTCAATTTGAGCCCTTCATTGTAATTCGATCTAAACCGTCCACTGAATTGGACTTATTATAAAAGGGGCATCCCCCCTCATTTGTAAAATATTAGATAGAGATTAGAATTGGAATTGGATCAGAGCTAGAGAGTAGAAGGCATATAGCATTTAGCTTAGAAGTTAGCTTTAGATTGAGGAGGGAAGAAAACTTTCCTTTGAAAGTTTTGTAAAAGGTTGTTGTGAACACTTTTCATAATACAAAGAGTTTCATTGCTTGGTGATTTCTTCTTTGTTATGAGTAGCTAGCAAGGCCATTTCGTCTTTCCAATTCAAGGTAGATAGAGTAAAATAGATTTTTATTTCATGCAAGTAGTTGTTAATTGTGGAGTGTGGCGTTGTGATTTGAGCATATCTTCTTTCATCCATACCACTAGCGGGCTTACTGATGGTAAGTTCGCCTTGCGTGGTCAACTGGAGTATCAGCACTTAACTTCGATTGTGGTTCATATGTTTGTATGCGTCGTATTGACGGTATGAACATGTTGCGTCATAGTTTGAACACTTTTCTCATCCTTTGAAGATTGCACCAACTTTGTCGGAGTTGTTCGAAAGGAGACAAAGCAAAGTTTGGTTTGAAGATTGTTTAAGTCGATCCTCGTCCTCCACCCTTTAGAAGTAGATTTGTAGAATCCCTCTCCCTATCCCCTTTAAATTATGCATTTTCTGAGTCAGTCTAGATACCAGAACAATATTGCCAAATCATTCATGTCCTAATTGCTTCACAGAATCGAACAACTACGTAAGTCCCCTTGAAATAACCAGCAAAACACATCAACCAACTAAGTCTATTTGCGATAAAAGGAACCTTGGAGTCGAACACATGAACTTTCAAGCAATCTTAGCATGTGGGACACTTTGATCAAGAGAGAATAGAGTGACTATTGGACAACTTTATTCTGTGCTGGCGTTGTCATAAAAAGCACGTCAACAGAAGCCAACGCCCAAATTGAACTGCCTTATTGCCAAAAATAGAACTTACCCAAAATAGCAAACTGCTATAAATAGTAAGTATTTCCAAACTCCATTTGAACACAAACCGAGTAGCTATTATGACTTACTAAAAATAGTAAGTGTTTGGAAAGGTTGATAGAATCAAATGCATGTTACATCCCTCTGGAGATCTCTAAAAACCCAAAAAACCTAGAAACCTTTCTTGTATGCAAGGTACCAGATAGAAATGCATGCTACCATACCCTGAAGCACTCCAAAAACCCAGAAAGGTCCAAAAAGCTCAATGCCAAACTCCTGCATGCAAGCCATCAAAAGCTCAACTGAAACCTCCTATAAAATAGGAAACCCTGATTTGCACTTTTGATTAGCCTACAGGTTTCCAAAAATAGGCTAATAGTCACTAAAAAGTGTAAAGCTAAAATGGGGACATTACAGTCCGCCCTTCCCAAAATTGTTTGTCCTCAAGCAATGTCTCCGCACTCCAAGGAAACATATTGATCCATACTGTGCCAATTAGGATCCCAAGGTCCCATGTTCATCTTTGAAATGACCCACCATGTCGATGTTGCACCTCTAATCACACAATTAAAGCCATTGTACTCATAGTTACACCGAGTTTCGGGGATGGGGATGGGGGGACGGTAGGGGACGGGTTTCGGGGGTGCGGGGGCGGGGGGCCTAAGTTTGGGGACGATGGGGGGATGGCGGCAGGAGGGCGGCGGGGGAGCGGTGCGCTGAAATACATATAGTACTTGAAAAATTAGTTATAAAAAGATGTATAATTGTAAAAGCCTAAGGAACATTGAAACAATGAAAATATACTTGTAACTTAATAGACATTGTGATTGGAATGAGAACTAGCTGTTTCATATTCGTAAATTGAATTTCAAAATTTCATAGTCATGATTCATAATTACAATGAAGTATCAAGTTATCAACACAACAGTGTTCAAACTTCAAACTTCAAAAACAAAATAGTAAATACTAAATAGCTAATGGCCTAATGGCTAATGCCTCTATTGATCTAATCATCTCCAACTCCAAGCTCCATGCCAATCTCCTCATCACTGGAACCGTCGGACGAGGACCCCAAATGCTCAAGCTCATCTAAACCAATACCAACCAGCCCTGTCTGTGTAGCATCCTCATCTATCTATGCTGGCTCTTCTGGCTCTACATCCCATCTGGCTGCTGGACTCTCCTTGTATGTAGTTGTGCTGCGATCAATGAGATGTAAGGCACTATGGACAACCACAAGCTTCTCCGCCCTCCTAGAAGTGAGCCTGTTCCTCTTAACAGAGTGGATGAAGTTATAAGTGGACCAGTTCCTCTCAGAAGCAGAAGAACTAGACACCTGGGACAACAAACGAATGGCTAGAGTAGTAATCAAAGATCTAGGCCCATGCATAGTCCACCACAACTTGGGGTCCTCCTATGACAGTCTCCAAATCTAATATGGCTGCTTCTGAATATCCCCAAAGAGTAGCAAATTTTGTCCACTCAGTACGAAGCAAGTTGGCCTCTATAGGATCATACATTTTGTCAATGGACTTCATGAACCCTTCCTTCACCTCAACATCCTCTATAGGTGTCACTCTATCAAAACGTGGCACATACCACTTTGGGTTCAATGCGTAGGCAACCATGTGTAAGGGAGTGTTGAGTTTCTCCCATCTATGCTGAATGATTGAATAAACATGCTCGGTGTAGAATTGCATTGTGGGGTCCTTCTCTCGCACTTTAGCCTTCATTTGATCAAGCATGGAATCAATGCATTCGTATACCTCTCAAAGGGAAGGTGCATTAGAATCTCCAAATCTAATAACTTTGAAGACTGGCTCAATAATGGAGAGAACATATTTGGCATCAACCCAAAAGACATCATTCTTCACCACCTCCTTAACCCTCAATCCCTGCTGTGTCTTTGACTCAGGCCATCTATTCCATTCTGCTGTCATTACCATTAGTTGCAAAGGCTCTTGCAACTCAAGCATCCTCTCCAAGAGAATAAAGTATGATGCATACCGAGTCTCTACAGGCTTCAGGAATTCCTTCTTGGAGAAGGACTTGAAAAGTGCATGTGAATGATGATGGTTGCAGATAAACATCTGCACATCTCTAGCATCACTAACAATAGATTTGATCCAGCTGATTTTACCCATGTCCTTAAGTGCATTATTCATAGCATGCACACAACAAGGAGTCCAGAAAAATATGCCTATAGGCTGCCTCAATCAACTTCCCTGCAGCTTTGCACACATGGGCCGCATCTGTCACTACCTGCACCACATTTTGTGGTCCAACCTCCTCTATAGCATCCTTGAGGATCTGAAACTGATAATGGGCATCCTTGCTATGCCCTGAACAATCAATAGCCTTAAGGAAATAAGGGCCCGCTACAGATGTGACGATGATATTGATGAGTGGACGATGCCTAATGTCCGTCCACCCATCCATGACTATGCTGCATCCACTTGTGACCCAGGTTCTCTTCATCTTCTCCATCAAAATATTAATCTTGGAATAGTTTTGATCCAAGATTGTTGTCCTCAATTTATTCTCCCCTGGTGGCACATATGATTGTCCTGCCCTTATTATCTTTGACACAGCTTCCTTATAATAAGGAGAGTGAGCCACATGGAATGGAATGCCATTGGCAAAGAATAATTTGCCAATGGCATCATCTGCCTCATCCTTTGCCTGCACATTGAATAAATCTGCTAAAGGTTGTGAAGATGTCATCTTACGTTTCCCCCTAGGCTCTGTTGCACTTGAACTGAACGGATTTGGTGGCCTTTGACTCTGCAAAGTAGAAGTAGACACTGCTGAAAACTGATCACCCAAACTCTTATGTGGCAATGTAGTAGATGCAGGCACTTCATCCTCATTACAACCCCATAATTTTAAAATTTCAGCCCTGTACTTCAAGTTACCTGCCACAACTCTGCATACATCTACACCTTTGCCTTGAATAAGAAGAAAGTGTGCATTCGTTCTTGTAATGCTGCCAAACCATGTAAGCTCACACATGTGACACTTCCATAATCTAGTGCCCCCAGCTGCCCCAGGTTTTGCTGCTACCTTGGATGCAAATTGTTTTAAGGGTTTTTTTGGATCAAAGAGGCCCTTGGCCCATTCTTGAAGGATTTCTGAAGGGCAACTATTATCTCTAGTGCCAATGGAACTTGTGGTAGTTTGAGTATCTGAGGCTGAGCCATGTTGTGGAACTTGTGGTTCAACTTCACCCACAACCTCCTCTCCTATTTGAAAGTCAAGATCATCTGATGAATCATTTTCACTTTGAATTCCTGGTTCATCATCACTTCTGTTATGTGAACTCATTATGATGATGATGCTGCAAAAACAATGTAAAAAAAAAATCAGACTTATATAATATAAACCGAAACTTAGAAACTTGAAAGAAATTCAAATCATAAATGTGGTCTCATGGATTGCAATATTGCAAGATATGCATAAGAATTAAGAAATCAAAATGTGGTTTGTTCTGCAAAATTTGGAAGCACAGGCAAGGCATTTGAACTGTTTGACAGTGACTGCATTCAGTCACTGTCAAACAGTTCAAATGCCTTGCCTCAAATAGTTCAAATGCCTTTCAAATGCCTTGCCTTGATGCCTGAATTCAGTCACTGTCAAATAGTTCAAATGTCTTACCTTGATGCATTTGACTGATGCATTCAGGCATCAAGGCAAGGCATTTGAACTGTTTGACAGTGACTAAATGCAGTCACTGTCAAACAGTTCAAATGCCTTGCCTTGATGCATTCAATCACTATCAAGTATCAAGGACTCAAGTGTCAAACAGTTCACACTTCACAGTCAAATGCATCAAGGCAAAGCATTTGAACTGTTTGACAGTGACTGAATGCAGTCACTATCAAACAGTAAAAATTCCTTGCCTTGATGCCTAAATTCAGTCACTGTCAAACAGTTCAAATGCCTTGCCTTGATGCCTGAATGCATCAGTCAAATGCATCAAGTATCAAGGACTCAAGTGTCAAACAGTTCACACTTCACAGTTAAAAATTTAAAAAGGTTTTCCTTGATGCATGCAATCACTATCACTGTCAAGTGTCAAGTGTCAAACAGTTCACATACCTTAGCTATGCTTCCATATTTTGCAGAAATGCCAGCAAATAAATAATAATTTTTAGTTTTACTTTTAACTTTTATCTCATTTTCGATTTTAAAAATTTTCAAAAAAAAATTAGTTGAAATTGAGGGCGAGGCTGACTGGCAAACTGTTGAGCGAATCCCTCAAAGGGATGCGAGCTCATGGAAGAGGCGACAATCTCGCCTTCCATGAGCTCGCATCCCTTTGAGGGATTCGCTCAACAGTTCGCGCTGAACTGTTGAGCGAATCCCTCAAAGGGATGCGAGCTCATGGAAGGCGAGATTGTCGCCTCTTCCATGAGCTCGCATCCCTTTGAGGGATTCGCTCCCGTCTCCCAACCTCCTGTTGCCAATGCCGAATGCCCTAGCGGCTGAAATCAAAATAAAAAATACTAAATCCGAAATCGTAAATATAAAATACCTGTTATTGAGTGTTCAATAATGACGCCCTTGGAAAACCGAAAATCCGAAAACCTTGATCTGGTTCAGTTTGCAGTTCGCACATTCACTCTCAGGAAAAGTCTCGAATGTTCGCACAGGCATGCACGGGTAGGAAATGAGATAAAAGTTAAAAGTTTTTTGTTTTACTTACATATCATTGATGAATCAATATCATAATAGTTAACTTTTAATAAATTTGATTTTACTTAAAATTTAATACACTTGAATGAAGGAGACGTGGGAAACTCAGAGGCTTGGAGACTCCCAGAAGACTCCCAAAGGAGATGCCTAGAAGACTCTGAGACTTCAAGAAGACTCCCTGTGAAGGAAACGTCTAGGGGACGGCGGAGGGATGGGGAGACGGCGGGGGGACGTTTCCCTGATGTCTCAGCATCTTGGAAACGTCCCCGTCTCCGAGATGGCTGCTTTTTCGAGGGGGACGCGTCCCCGTGGAACTATGATTGTACTAGAACTGCATTAACCTTCTCTACAACCTCAAATAGTTAACATGTGTGAAATTCAAACTGAGAAACATGGAAAAATTGGAATCAAGACCCTACAACATCACACACCCAAAAGGCTCTAAGGAGTCAATATCAACAATGCCAATGACTAACACATTCTTGGGCACAAGGAAGAATATTCTAATCAACTCAAAAACAAACTCATTAGCATAACTCCCCAGAGCATCAATCAGAGTCACAACTGCATATGTGATTCTTCCACATATTCTTGCGAGGAAGAAAGCAATCCTTTGCAAGAGCGCAACTAATACATCCTTATAACTCCTCATGAATGTACTATGCCTTCTCTAATTTATTCTTCTACAATCATGAAGACTTTTGACAACTTCTACCAATCTCTCTCCAAGAGTCTCAAAATGACGAACCCAATCAAGCAAAGGTTCGCTGCCCCAAACATATGTACAAGAGAATATACAAAGATAGCCATTGGGAAAGAGCTTGACACTATCCAATACTGATTCAAATCACTCTTAACCAACATTTCTCCCATTTGAGGCCGAAAATCATCCCTGATAAGAGATTGTGAAGTGTAAAAATAAGTGTACCAACTGCCCACCAAGTCTGAAATGAATGAATTATAATTTGATTTAAGAAAAATCAGCATGCAAGGAAATGAATAGCTGCTGCAACACTGAAAATCAGCATCCAAAATATCACAACTGCCTATACCCATGGCTGAAAACACCCTCTCTGAAGACTCCATCACAACAAAGGACCAATCTTTGCTCAAATTGTCTATCCAAACCGCCAATTGTGGAGTAGAAGGAACCGACAAATGGCTGATAAAGAAAGAAACGACAGCCATAAATCTTAAAATATGATGCTTATCTCTCCAAAGATCCTTCTTTCCACACATAACAATTATCATCAAAACATGTTGAGAATTCCAAACATGGATACCCAACTGAAAATGATCTCCAACATTCCAGAAAAATTTCTCAACACGTTCCCAAATGTTGATAAGAACCAAGTGCATTCTCAAGAGATTGATGTCCTCTCTAGTGAAACTCTGAATCCAAATCATGAAAGCTTCAACAACAAGAGTACATGGGACAATCATTGTCTTCAAACCCAGTCCCAAAAAAATATTAGTGTGAGCTGAAACAACACACAACCCAAAAGATGGATTATTAGACATGTAAACACCTTGTCTTGGTACTTCATGAATAACAAGCCTGAAATCTTCGCTCCTTGTTGCCATAATTAAACCATCAACAACTACCAAACCATGTTTGAACAACACCTTGGTGTCAAAGATGTGGAAGTCATCATAAATCAACACTTCCCATATGGAAACCAAATCCTCTATACCTCTTATGCATACACTTTCATCCTTTAATTTCTTAGGGAAACCCTTCAAATCAAACTTCCCTTGAATATAATCAAGCTTAACAATTACTTCCTTGATCTCTCCAGCTCTTAATTCATTCTCTTGCTCTTTGAGACATTTGAAATCAACTAGCTGATCTTCTACCTCCGTTAGAGCTCACTGAGAATTCTCTAACATGTCCTTCATTGATTCAAGCTCAAGAGCAAGCTCATCAACCTTTCCCCCTTTTCCTTGGAATGCACTAATGGCCTTCTTTGGAAATTCAGAGGCATAATCCCAATCTCTAATCCGGTATAGATATTCTAATTTCATAATTTCCAAGGTGTCTTTGATGAATTGCACATTGAAGAGGGTGACTCCACCCCTAACTCCTACTTGTCTCTCTTCATTCAAACTATGTGTGCAACCAACTCTGAATAGGACTTGCACTTCATCTTCAATGGATATCACGAATTGACCTTTCCACTCATTAATGTGCAAGGATGGTGAATTGCTGATAGGTTGCATTTCAAAATCAGAATTTTGTTTCTTGTCTTTGCTGCCCTCATAGCTTCTCCATGATACTTGTCTTTCACCACCCACCAACTGAAGAGGCACAAGATCATGTAGACGATCAGATTTTACAAATTCCTCGGACCTTCATTTACAATCAGCTTCATGAAGAGGTAGATCTGATTTGAATTTGAAAACCTCTTTAAACTTTTCATCAGCAAGGACCCCGTGGTCTTCTAGCTCTATTTCCCCTTCACTATCTCCTTGATTATATGCTAAATCAGTCCCCAACTTGATCAATGAGTCATCATTGATCTCAGTCCTGAAGGTTTTATTAGCAACAAACTCTTCCTTAGTGGTTGCAACCATCTTTAAAGGGTCATTATGGGGCTTTTCCATGCAAGCTTCTTTGTCAAAGACATCTTCTCTTCCAATGGCCATCTCATAGCTTGCATTGAAATCTGTATTTTGTACTCTATTGGGATCAAAGGGAAATTTATCCCATACAAGTTCCTTGACAACCTTAGGTGCCTTCACACCTAGATCATGTTGACGTGTGTTTTATGACAACGCCAGCACAAAATAAAATGTCCAACGGTCACTCTATTCTCTCTTGATCAAAGTGTCACGCATGCTAAGATTGCGTGAAAGTTCATGCATTCAACTCCAAGGTTCCTTTTATTGCGAATAGACTCAGTTGGTTGATGTGAATATGCTGGGTATTCCAAGGGGACTTACGTAATTGTTCGATTTTATTTGCCAAGCAGATGAAAGGTTTTGGCTATGATGCTCTGGTATTTGAACGGACCGGGAAATACTGAATTTAAAGGAGGTAGGGGTAGGAATTCTACTATTTATTTCTAAGGGTGGAATGCAAGGACTAGCTTTAACAATCTTCAAACCGAACTTTGTTTCGTCTCCCCTTCAAACAACTCTGACAAAGCTGGTGCAATCTTCAAAGGATGGATAAGATGTTCAAATTGAGATTCACCATGCGCACCCCTTCACAATGAAGCAAGTGGGCATACTAATCACAATTGAAGTTAAGTGCTGAGATTCCAGTTGATCACGCAAGAGCAGACTTACCGTCAGCAAGTCCGCCAGTGGTATGGATACGGGAAGATATGCTCAAACCAATGTCACATTCCACAATTAACACTACTTGCATGAAAACAAAATCTACTTTACTCTACTCTATTCGAATTGGAAAGACGAAAAGATCTCGTCAACTGCCCACAACACAAAATGAAGTCACGAATCAATGAAATCCTTATATCATGAGAGTCTTACACAACAATTTTTTACAAAAACTTTCAAAGGGAAAGTCTTTCTTTCCTTTCCAAACTAAGCTAACTCCTAGCTCTACTTTAACTTCTATCTAGCTCAACTCTATCTCTGATTTCTGTCTAACTCTGATATCTTCTAACTATTTTACAAATGAGGGGGGATACCCCTTTTATATCTAGCCCAGTCCAGTGGACGACTTAGATCAAAATACAATGGACGGCTCAGATCGAGCCACCTAAGCCCTGATTAGGGTTTTAGCCCTAAAAACCGCCACTAAGAGGAGTGGGGCAATGAATGCGCCCTCCACTCCTCATCAATGAACCACTAACCGCCATCAACGTCGTCTCCCTCCAGAAGGTCATCGTCCAGAAGGGCGTTTCCATTCTCTTTCTTGATGACTGCAAATCTGATGAACCTAGCCAACACTGCCTCAACTTTCTGATCCGAAATGGGAGGAATGTGATCCAACTGAAATTCCAAAACTGTAACTGTTTGCCCATGCCGGGCACATGATTTCTTCCAGGCAACAAGGGCGTCCTGGGTGTTCTGTATGATACTGGAGAACGTAGCAATGTTCTCAAAATCATCCTACGTGAAGGTCTTCACCTCATAAAAGAATGGCGTCAATTTGCTCTTCAATCCATCTGCAGTTACCTCTTCAGAAGTCAACCTCTTAGCAAAGATTGCCTCCAATGTGTTGAGAATTCCAACTAGGATGTTCGTCATGGCCTTTCTAACCCTGATAGAATCTGTCCGTGATGCATCGTAGGATCCCCTGCCTGTGACTACTGAAGAGTAGCATCCGACGAAGTCGTATCTATCCCCCTGCTGAATAACACCTCCTTCAACCAAAGTCTGTTGAGGTATGTGTTGTGACCTTTTTCACACATCACCCCATCAAGATGGGGACCCCCTAAATTTTGCTCCATTCTGGTCTTTTGGCTTTGGTTCGCTCTCTCTCTGGTCTCTGGTCCTTCCAGGGATGTCCCGTCGTTTGACCTAGGTTAAAGTATTGGTTAAGTCTGTGTAATTAGGGTTTTCATCCTTTAGGCTTACTAAAGGTCAAACTGAGTTATAAAATTGGAATCTAAGCTTAGTACAACAGTCAGAAGACTTCCAGCAGAGTCCCCCTAAATTTTCACTGTATTCCGACAACTTACTATTTTTAGTAAGTATTCAATTTGGGACTATTTTATTGAGATTTTGGAATTCTGTCAGTTCCACTGCATCCGGGTAACATCAAGCTGCCTACACGTAAATTTTGAGCCAGATCAGACGACTTGCTATTTTTGGCAGTTCAGGCTTCAAGAGCCATTTTCAGGGTTTCCACATGAGCTTTTCAGATGCATGTCTGGAGAATACTGGTTTTCCAAAACCCGGTGAGGTGACAGCAGCGGAGAAGATCGAGTTTTGAGGACTTACTATTTTTAGCCAGTGCATGCATGCAGACCAGTTTTCTGGGTTTTTCTGGGTTTTTTGAGATCCCACGGGCAATATGACATGCAAAACCATCCGGCAGTGGATGAGTCACTTTTCAGGCAGTTTCTATTTTTAGCAGGTACACTCTGGCAGCCGCCCAACACTCCAGTTCAGCAAGCAGAACGACATGCAGAAGGAACGAGGACAAACGGAGACCGTTCGGGATACATACAAGTCAAATTAGGGTTTCCACTTTTATAGGGGGTAAAATCCAAAAATAGCCGAAACGAAGCACCCACCAATGTCAACACACTTCAAGGTACCTGCTGGCAAAATTTGAGCGAAATCGGAGAACTTACTATTTTTAGTAAGTCAGGGCACGGCTATAAATAGCAGGTCTGCACCCGAGGTTGGCATCAGAGTGACACTCAAGCTATCAAGATCAAGCGTTGCAACTTTCAGGCAAAACGGAGCTACTGAAGTCAGAAAGTCAAAACTTACTATAAATAGCAGGTGGCTATAAATAGCAGGTCAGGGCAGAGGACTGGCAAAACGGGTTCACCAGGCAGAGAATATCATATGGTGAAATTTTCGGGCTAAACGGAGCCTTAGAGGTTGAAAATCAAGGGACTTGCTAAAAATAGCACAACTTGCTAAAAATAGAATGCATAAACAAAGACAGGCAGAGGCATGGAAAATATTCTAAGTGTGGGAAAATGAAAGTATCCCCTTCAAAATGCGCCCACCTCACAGATTGATAGCATCAAAATTTTCTAAGGCAAAAACAAAAGTGGGCATATGAAAATGCGCCCAAGGTTGTGAGGCCAAGTCAAAATTTCCTAAGTGGTGAAAACAAAAGCTTGAGGGGCAAAATGCGCCCATAAGCTCAAGGGGTATCAAAAATTTTCCTAAGTGTTAAGTTGAGTGCTAACCCCCCTAAATGCGCCCTCACCTTGAAGAAAGTGATGAAGGCATTGAAACGCCTAAGGCAAAGTTGAAAGTTCACCCATGAAAATGCGCCCTCAAATGGGAGCTCATGCCATCAAATGCGCCCTTGTGTGTTGGAAGCCTTGAAAATTTCTAAGGCATGGAAAGTGAAAGCACACCCATGCAAATGCGCCCACCTTGATGGAAGCCTTGAAAATATTCTAAGGCACAGATCAAAGCATGACACTTAAAATGCGCCCTCAAGGCAAGCAAGAGGACTTGAAAATTTTACTAAGTGTGCAAAAATGAAAGTAAGACCCCTCAAATGCGCCCATGAAGGGGGATGAAAGTTGAAAAAGTTTTTAAGTGTTGGAGATCTTGAAGCTACCCCATCAAAATGCGCCCAAGGAAGATGTTGCCTAGTGAAAAGCGGCTAAGGCATTGAAAATAGAAGTTCACCCTGTGAAATGCGCCCTCAAGAAGGAGAAAAGGTGAAAAATATTCTAAGGCAAAAACAAAACCTTGACACCCAATATGCGCCCATGATGAAGTTGAAAGTAAGCACATAGAAATGCGCCCAAGGAGATAAAGAGGAAATAGAACCTTGAAATATTCTAAGGCAACAAGATGGAAGTCACACCTTCAAAATGCGCCCACTTTAAAATGAAAGTTGAAGCTGCAAAATGCGCCCAGCTCCAGCAAGGAAATCCGCCCAAGGGGTCAAGGGGGTTGAAAAACGCCTAAGGCAAAATCGAAAGTCCAACATCTAAAATGCGCCCAAGTTGAAAGGAAGGACTTAGAAAAAGTTTCTAAGTGTTGAAAACGAAAGTGCCAAGGTAAGAATGCGCCCTTGAAGGGGTTGATGAAATTAAAAATTCCTAAGGCCTGGAAATTTAAATTTGAATGAGAAAGAAATACGCCCAAGGAGTGAGGATTTAAATTTATTTCTAAGTATGTGGGCGAGGGGTGCAAGAATAAAATATACCAAGGGTCAAGTACGCCAACAGAGAAAATGTTCGAAAATTTTTCTAAGTGAGATAACTTTTCACTAGAGAAAAATACGCCCTTGGCATGGAAGGATGATTTGATGAATTTTAAAATTTTCCAGACATTTAAACAGGGTTGGCGACTTGATAAAATATTTTCTAAGTGAAAATCAAATGAACCCGTTTAAAATGCACCCATGAGTTAACAGAGTTTGAAAATTAATTTCCTAAGGGAAATTTTAATATTTTCAGAGGAAATTCGTTTTGCCTAGATTATTTTCCTGACGGAAGTTAAATCTCAGAGGATGAATTATTTCGAGCATGCAAGTGATTTTAAATCACCCGGAGTTGAACATTTTAATGAGAGAATTAAAAATGTCTAAGGCAAATTTTATGAAATCGAGGATTTAAATGACAGACATTTTAAAAGTTGGAAATAAATTTACAACTCCCACGAAATTTTTCGAGTTGAATTTATTTAAACACTGCGAGATTTTAAAATGGAATTTTCAATCAAGTCAAGTGATTTTTTTCTCGCGAGTTGTTTAAATCGCCAAGAGTTAACCGGCAGACTAGAAAGGAAAATTCGAAATTTGAAGAAGAAGGAATCATTATTAATGGCAACTGCCATAATGACCGGCTGACGACTAGCCCACTACTGCGCTTGAATTAGAAGATTCCGAACGAAGAGAGTGGAAAATTGATGAAGGTGCTAAAAATAGCCCCAGCACTACTTAGCAGGATTCTCCGAGAAGAGTTATTTAAACAATCTCTTCTCTCATTTCTCCTCACATTGTTTCGAAGTTGAAGTTGCTGAAGAAGTTCTTGAGAGATTGAAATATTTTCGAAGTGGTTGAGGAGAGAAATTCTTTGAGAGTTTATTTTATTTCGGAGTGTTGAGTTGCTGAAAGTGCGAAGTGCTGGAGAAATTTTCATTTGCCGAGACTCTTTCTTTCGAAAAGCTGAAAGTGTGTTGCTGCAATTTCGAAGTTGAAGGTTGAAGTTGTTTTCCGGAGTTGCTGGAAGGTTTATTTGTTGAAGTTGCTGCAGAGTGTTGAGTTGCAGAAATTCATTTTGTGCTGAGAAAGTATCCACATTGCTGAAAGTTGGTAGTTGGCTGCAATTTTCTTCGCCAGTCGGAAGTGCAGTCGTTGAAAGCTTCTTTATAAGCTTGAAGTTTTTTTATACAGTACGAGGTTTGGAGTTAGTAATTTATGCTGAGAGTTTTTATTTTCAAAAAGCTAACTCCACGTTCGCAGCCGTCTCGGAGGTTACTTCATTTTATTTAAAAAAATCTGCAGCCTAGCTTATTGCTATTCTATTTTATTTTGCAGATGGCCGGAGCAAAGGATGTTGCAGGAACAAGCAGAGCCGCAGGCAGAGCTGCAAACACTGAAGCAGGCAAGGCTAGCTCATCCCGGCAGGCAATGATTAAAAGGCTCGCTAAGCCATTTCTCCCAAAGTCAGCAATAGTTTCAAAGTTGGCGGGATTAAATGACACCAACCTTGGTTCATTTAATCTAAATGCACTCAAATCGAGGATGTTCGGGCTAGGGGGCCATCAACCATCAGTCACGGCACATAATATAATGAAGAGTGGAATCTACGCAGCTGCTAGTTTTCCGCCAGCAATTCAGTGTCCGGAGCTAATTATGGAGTGCGCCAATCACTACAAGCCAGAACGTAGGACGATTGTCTCTCCGGATGGTAAACTGCTCGCCAACTTCACACCGGATGCCATCGGAGAGGCATTTGGGATTCCAACTGCTGAGGAGATGTTATACAGGACAAACAAAAGGGCAGACAAGATGTACTCTTCCTCTTTCGAAAGAGTCACTGCAGTCATCAACAGAGTTTGGATGCAGAAGCCGAGGCCACCCCGCACTAAGCTCCCAAAGCAGATAATTGCCGAGGACGTGAAACAAGAATACTGTGATTTGATAATGATGCTGAGCCGGGTAAATGGGAGTGCACAGGCTTACATTTTCGAGCCTTGGATGTTCTACTTCATCGAGATCATCTTGGAGGGAAAGGAGTGTGTCGATTGGGCTAGGATGATTAGCAACCACATCGATGAGCAATTCAGGAGCCTGAAGGTGACGAAGACTTTCTACATGAGCTCATATGTAATTTACATGTTGGCCAGAATGACTAAGTACAGAGGGATTTCGTACAAGGAGCCAATCGGCTGTGCCCCTGGTCAATTCAAAATCCATGAAGCCTGCACACAGCTACATTTAGCTAACATTGCCAACTATAAACGGGCAAATGATGCATTCACAATGCACATTGCGAGGACACTTCAGCAGAGGACGCAGCAGAGAATATCTAAAGAAGCACAGACATTGATTGAGGAATATGGGTATTGGCTCATCCAATTCCCGAAATTCACATATATTAGGCTGCAGGGGTTCACTTCGTATCCGTATCGGTTACCACGATACCCCACTGATCACATAGTAATGCTTGAGGTATCTAGGCAATTGATTGCCTACGATAAGATTCAGAAAAGGAAAAAGAAGGGTGGACTTGATTTCCCTATCACCATGGGAAATTCCATTGAGGTGTGTCCCTCTTTGCAGGCAGCCCGAGAGGCAGAGGACGAGCTGCAATCTTATCATTTGTCATATCACACAGGCAGGCAGGATTTCGATCCTTACAGGAACATCCGGATGATACAGAACGTTGAATACCGGCACAGAGCTCATCTGGAGGACTTTTGGGCAAATGCAGTGGATGAGGCTGAGATAAGAAGAAGGATGTTTTCCAGACTTCCTCTCAAGTTGATTAGAGAATGTGAGATTATTCCAGTTCCCGACCAGGTGGAGGAGGATGTCAACGTCATGCAACCCGACTATGGGTCAGTTAGGGATACTCCTGTCCCACCACCTGATTGGTCCGAGCCAGAGATCATGGACTTGGACACTCTTTCTATCCCGGTGATGACTTTTACCAGGACTTGGGTCGACAGACATGTATGCAGACTCAAGAGCAAGTCGATCGCCCTTACTTATAGCTTGATGGGTGACCCAAGGCCGTTATCGGTAAAAAGGGGGAAACAAATTGCTCAGACATCGAGGGCACAAGTGGAAGTGCCAACCCAACCGATACCGTTGAGGATAGAACAAGCATCACCCGTGCACTCACAAACTCAGTCTTCGAGTTTGAGAGTGGTTTCATTATTTGCCGATCAGAGGGCAGGATTAGAGGAAGAGCGGGGACTTGAGGAGGTAGATCAGCCCAACGCCCGGGAATCAGCTAGTGTCAGTCTATCCAGGGGCGGCCAACAGGAGGAGGAAGAGGAAACAATGGCCGACACCCATTTTCAGCAGATGTTGGACACGGCTTTGGAAGAAGAAGAAAACACAGAACAAGGGACCCAAGGGTCGGGAGATACCCAGCTTATAGAAGAGGATGAGCCCGAGCAAACCAGTGCAAGAAGAGAGGAAGTGCACGAGATGGAGGCAACAGAAGAACAACCCCTTGTCATTTGTAATCCACAGCAGACAGTGCCTGATTGGCTTTCCGACAGAATGAGAGAGAACCCGAGGATGATACGGATCCGGCCATTGAGATGGAGGAGTTCCTCAGGAGGATCAGTGCGCCACCAGAGAAGAAAAGGGCCCGAAAGTTTTCAAAGATCTCGACTGACGAGTCAGGCTCTCGCACGCTTCAGGTGGCTATTCCGAGGGAAGATTGTGATCGAACCGAGGAGAGGCCTGAAAATTACGTGATCACCACAGTAGAGTTGGGTCGTCCTACGGGAGCCCAAGTTATCGAGGAGTTCGATAACTCCTATCAGGCATTGAAGGATTAGTTGCTCCGCACGGAGGGGAAGTATAAGAAATTGAAGAAGGAGCACAAAACCTTGATAGGATACGTGCAAAATCTAGCACATCCAGGTGAACCAGCAAACCCAGCAGTAGAACGTCCATCAGAGCTTCCGAAGGAGTCAGTTGTTGCCTTAGAGGATTTGAAGAAAATGGAAACGGAGGCAGACAAGTGGGTTAGCCGTGTTCATACTGAGACAGGGAAATTCATGGAGGACCTCGCCGATGCTTATCGACAGGCCTCAAGTATTTTGGCACGGATGGATATAGTAGATCAGGCCTGGGGTGATACTCGCATCTATCAAACGAAGACTGTACTTCGTTTGGGGGCTTTGATGCATATACCTCTAGAAACCTTGGTGGATGGAGGTGTAATTCAGAGAGGTGATAGGTATGATTTCACCAGTTGGTACTCCTCGGTGGTCACAGGCCGTGGATTTCACGACGCAGCAAGGGCAGATTCAACTAAAGTGAGGAAAGCAATGGGCAACATCTTGGGGGGAGTCCTCAATACATTAGAAGCCATATTTGCTAGAAAGTTGGTCCCAGAGGAGATAACTGCTGATGGCTTGAAAAGTAGACTGCCTCCATTCTTCTCAGCTGCGAGGTCACTTGTCCTGGATGACTTTGAGAATGTCTCCACGTTCTCTAGTATAATTCAGCATACCCAGGACGCCTTAGTGACATGGAGGAAATCTTACACCAGATACGGACAGACGGTAGCAGTCTTGGAGTTCCAACTCAACCATATTCCACCGATCTCTGCACAGGAGGTTGAAGCAGTATTGGCCCGGTTGATCGAGTTTGCTATCCGGGAGAAGGCCAGTGGGAACGCGCTGCTTGATGAGGATCTTCTTGATGATGGTAGTGGGCATTAATTGCTCATTATGATTCCTGCAGGGGAGTGGAGAATATTCTGTGCATTCATTGCCCACTCCTCTTTGTGGCGGTTTTTAGGGCAGAAACCCTAATTAGGGCATAGGTGGCTCGATCTGAGCCCTTCATTGTAATTTGATCTAAACCGTCCACTGAATTGGACTTATTATAAAAGGGGCATCCCCCCTCATTTGTAAATCAATTAGAATTAGACATTAGATCAAGAGTTGAATCAGAGCTAGAGAGTAGGAGGCATATAGCATTTAGCTTAGAAGTTAGCTTTAGATTGAGGAGGGAAGAAAACTTTCCTTTGAAAGTTTTGTAAAAGGTTGTTGTGAACACTTTTCATAATACAAAGAGTTTCATTGCTTGGTGATTTCTTCTTTGTTATGAGTAGCTAGCAAGGCCATTTCGTCTTTCCAATTCAAGGTAGATAGAGTAAAATAGATTTTTATTTCATGCAAGTAGTTGTTAATTGTGGAGTGTGGCGTTGTGATTTGAGCATATCTTCTTTCATCCATACCACTAGCGGGCTTACTGATGGTAAGTTCGCCTTGCGTGGTCAACTGGAGTATCAGCACTTAACTTCGATTATGGTTCATATGTTTGTATGCGTCGTATTGACGGTATGAACATGTTGCGTCATAGTTTGAACACTTTTCTCATCCTTTGAAGATTGCACCAACTTTGTCGGAGTTGTTCGAAAGGAGACAAAGCAAAGTTTGGTTTGAAGATTGTTTAAGTCGATCCTCGTCCTCCACCCTTTAGAAGTAGATTTGTAGAATCCCTATCCCTATCCCCTTTAAATTCTGCATTTTCCGAGTCAGTCTAGATACCAGAACAATATTGCCAAATCATTCATGTCCTAATTGCTTCACAGAGTCGAACAACTACGTAAGTCCCCTTGAAATAACCAGCAAAACACATCAACCAACTGAGTCTATTCACGATAAAAGGAACCTTGGAGTCGAACACATGAACTTTCAAGCAATCTTAGCATGTGGGACACTTTTATCAAGAGAGAATAGAGTGACCGTTGGACAATTTTATTCTGTGCTGGTGCTGTCATAAAAAGCACGTCAACAGTATGCCCATCAAAGCCCCTAAACGGAGAACAACTCTCGTCTGATAGATACGCACCTCACCCCAAGCATGGTTAACTGCATCCATCCTTGCCATAATATCAGAGGCTTGCCAATAGGCATGTGCAAGATCCTCCATAAACTTCCTTGTTTTTGCACGAACGCTGGCAACCCATTTGTCTGCCTGTTGTGCCATTCTCTTCAAATCCTCTAACCCACTGATTGACTCCTTGGAAAATTCAGCTAGCAACTCAATTGCCGGATTCTCTTGCCCACAAGGACGGGACAAGTGTTGTACGTATCCAATCAGTGTCTTGTGCTCTACCTTCAATTTCTTGTATTTGCCCTCAACATAAGACAATCTATCCTTGAGTGCTCGATAGGAATTATCGCACTCATCTATTACTTGTGCTCTAGTAGGGTGGCCAAGTTCTATAGTTGTAACAACATAATTTTTGAGAATGGTCTCATCCCGATCACACTCTACCCGAGGCACTGCCATATGTAAAGTTCGAGAGCCATCCTCATCTGTGGATATTTCGGAGAACTTCCTAGCCTTTTGCTTTGCTGGAGGTGCACTGATCCTCTATAATAATTCCTCCATCTTAGTTGTGGGATCGGTCTCATCCACAAGATCACGCCTCATTCTATCCCTTAGCCATTCTGGCACCTCCTCTCGTGTATCTGATATAATAAAAGGCTGTTCCACCTCGACCTCTACCTCGTGAATTTCATTTCTACCTTCGCTTCGGCGAGGCTCATCATTATCAATAGGCTCGGTGTCTCCTGAGCTCTGGGCATCCTGATCGGAAGTAGCATCATCCTCGAGAGCTGCCTCAATCTCCTGCTGAAACTGAGTATCAGTAGCCGTCCCCTCATCTGTCTCTTGCTGATTATCTTCTCGGGGCATGTTGATGCTCTAACCCACTGATTCTCTACGAGGTGGCTGACTTGCCACTTGCACTGCCTGCTGTACATCCAATCTCTCCCTCTGATCAACAAACAATGACACCTCCTGTAAGCTTGGAGAATGTGCCCGAGATGGTGTATGCAAGGACTCCTCAACTACCACAGGCTCAGGTCGAACTGGCTCCTTTCTTCTAGGCTCTGGGGTTGGATTACTCCGTCTTCTCTGATTAGTTGTCGGTAATCTGCTGTCTCCCATCAAATTGTACGTGAGGGGAATTGACCTTCCCTTGAGTCGGCTGACATGCCTCTCTACCCAACTTCGTGTAAATGTCAAGACTGGGATACAAAGTGTATCCAAGTCGGTGATCTCTGGCTCCGACCAATCTGGGAGTGGTAGGGGCGTATCTCTCACTATTTCGTAGTCAGCCTGTACTACGTTTATGTCTTCCTCAATCTGATCCGGTACTGGGACAATCTCACACACTCTGACCATTACCAACGGGTATCCGAGAGAACATTCTTTTTCTAACCTCGATCTCATCTACTGCACTTGCCCAAAAGTCTTCGATCTGCGCCTTGTGCCTGAACTCTTCTATCGATATCCATCTAATGTTTTTGTGGGGATCGTAGTAGTGCCTACTGGTGTGGTAGGAAAGGTGAAAGAATTGGAGCTCCGCTTCTGCCTCCCTTGCTGCTTGCAGCGATGGGCATATTTCATCTGAATTCCCCATGGTAATTGGGAATCCAAGTCCACCTTTCTTCTTCTTCTTCTTAATCTTACCATAGGCAATCAGTTGCCTAGATACTTCCAACATCACTATCTTGTTTGTGAGATACCGAGGCAATCTGTAAGGATAGGAGGAAAATCCTTGCAGCCTTATGTAGGTGAACTTTGGAAATTGGATAAACCAACATCCGAATTTCTCGATCATTTCCTGTGCTTCCCTGGATATTTTGTGATGGGTTCTTTGCTGCAAGGTCCTCGTGATATGCATCGTGAAGGCGTCGTTGACCTTTTTGTAATTAGTTGTGCTTGTCAAATGCAACTGTGGACAAGCCTCATGTATTTTAAACTGATGGGAACCACATCCAATTGGTTCCTTGTAGGAGATCCCTCTATACTGTCATGCGAGCTAGCATATAGACAAGGTAAGAGCTCATATAAAACATTTTCGTTCTCCTCATCCCACGGAGCTGCTCATGAATGCAATCACTGATCAATAGTGCCCAGTCTATGTGATCTTTGCCCTCTAGTATCAAGTTGACAAAATAAAACATCCAAGGTTCAAAGATGAACGCTTGAGGGCATCTTCCAACTCTGCTCAACATCATAATCAGATCACCAAACTCTTGCCTCAAATCTTTTGAGATTATCTGTTTGGGCAGTTTTGTACGAGTTGGCTTGGGTTTGATCATCCACCTGGTGTTTATCAAATCAGCACATCGGTCCGTTGTGGATGAATACATTCTTTCAGCCCTTTCTTCTGTCTTGTAGATCATCTTCTCATGCACCGGAATCCCAAACGCCTCCCCGATTGCCTCCGGTGTCAGGTTAGCCAATACCTTGCCATTTGGCGAAGTGACTGTCCTTTGTTCTGCATTGTAGTGGTGGGCACATTCCATGATGAGTTCTGGGCACCGGATAGCTGGCGAAAAGTTGGCAACTGCATACAGTCCACTTCTGACAATACTGTGCGAAGTCATTGATGGGTGATGGCCTCCAGTCCCCATTATCCTCCTTCTGAATGCCTCCAGGTTGAACGAGCCTAAATTTGTGTCAACCAGCTTGCCCAACTTTGATGAAAATTTTGACTCTGGCATGAAGGACTTGCTTAATTTCTTGATCACTGCTTGTCTGGATTCGGTGTGGTTGTTCCTGCCTGCAGCTCTTCTGCTTGATTCGGCCATTCTGCAAAAAGGGAAGATAGTTAGAAAACAAGATTTTTAAAATAATAAATAATCACTATTGAGGGTGTCAACAGATTTTTAAATAAAAAGGCTGCAACACTTCTGCCATTTCCAACTGCAAACCTCAACTGTCTTGTTCACTTCAGCTGTGAAATTTCTGTATTTGTAGCACCTCTTGAGACCTCTCTCAAATTCGTACTTCTCCTCTAAAAAAAGCGTACTTTCAGCAACTTGTAAATGTCTTCACAAATTCGAACTTTCAGCAAATGTAGCCCCTTTCAACTTCAAATTTTTCAGCAACTTCAAAAAATGTCCAGACTTAGCCTCGTTTATCTCAACAGTCGAATGAAACTTCTTCACAAAGTCGTACCTTCTCAGCAACTGCAGCAACTGGAAACTAGGAAGTTCGCACCTCTTCAGCAACTTGAGACTTCTTCAACAAAAACGTATTTCAGCAGCTTCACACTTCACAAATTCGAACTCCTCCAGCAGCTTGAGAATATTTTACTTCTTTGCAAACTCGTATTTCAGCTTCAGCAAATGCTCTGCATTCAGCAACTTGTGAGGAGAATGAAGAAGACTTAGAATATTATAGCCAGGTCGAATTCCTGCAGAGGCTATACTTAGCACATTTTTGAATTCCACTTTCCCTCTCTTTTCCAATCGTAACACTTGTCATCTGAGGCATCGAAATCTCAAGTTTCTAAAATCATGAATTCATCATCTCTGCATAGGCCTGCCTCATCGCATTTGATTCTTTAAAATATTAAATCACTCACTCCTTGGACAATTTCAAATTGTTTGGCTAAGTCATTTAATCTCACCTTTGCTTTGGCGAAATTATCCAGTTCAAACTTCTAGCGAAATACATCTCATTCATTTTATTTGTTTGCCTTAGAGAAATTCTTCGAGTTTGCCTTAGGAATTTTATTTAAAATAGGCACTGGGCAAAAATATCCACCGAAACGATATGAGCGAGGCGTGGAGTAAGTTTGAATCATCTCTGGATTGCAAACGTTCAATACCTAGAAGAAAATTCCTTTTAGAATCCATCGTTTTCATGTGTATCCGGACGAAGGGGTACTTTTAATTTTTATTATTTAAAAATAATAAAATGGCTAAGGTTTATTTCTCTTCATCCCCGGATGTCTTCCACTCCTGCAATCTCAAGTTTCTCTGCCTTAGCATTATTCTTTGATTTTCCCTATGAAGAATTTTCTCTCTGAAGACTTTTTACTCTGGAAATTTTAGCACTACCTGTAGGCGTATTTTCATTTTCTCTTTAGAAAATGCCTTAGGAATTTATTTTAAAATTTAAATTTTATCATCTTACCCTTTGAAGGGCACATTTAGCATGCCATGCTTCCATTTCATTCCTTAGGCAATTCCATGCCTAGACTTCCTTTCTCATACTTAGCAATTTTCATTTCCAAGTTCAACTCACTTGGGCACATTTCGCATGGTGAGGAGGAAAATTTCAACCCTTAGCCTTTTAAAAATCACGCCACCCTTAGTATTACCTTGCCTTTGGCGCATGGTGACCCTTCACCTTCCTTGAGCGCACTTCACATGGTGGACTTCCATTCCCAAGCGCATTTCACATGGTGAGGAGGAAACTTCTTTCCCTTGGCGCTTTTTCCTTTTACCACTCAACGTTTCACCTTTTACCTTGTTACCTTATTACCTTAGGCGCATTTGCCATAGGGAAGGGGAACTTGTGGGCGCATTTTCCTTGGGTAGGAGGAATTTCCCATGCCTTTCACGACTCTTCACCTTCCTTGAGTGCATTTTGACTAGGCAACTTCCATTTCCAAGCGCCTTTCACATATGCAAAGGAAAGAGCCACTACCTAGTGACCTTTCATCTCCCTTGGGCGCATTTAGCCCATGCAACTTCCATTCTTGGGTGCATTTGAGGGTATTAGAAGGAATTCCGCCCATATCTAGTGGCTCTTCACCTTCCTTGAGCGCATTTTGACTATGTAGAGGGAAACTTCCTTGCCTTGGGCGCATTTAGCCTATGCAACTTCTAGATGAGGGCGCATTTGAGGGGTCTTCAAGGAATTTATGTGCCTTCAAAGATTTTATCATGCCTTTGCCTCATGTGGGCACATTTGACCCCTGCTCCAGGAAATCTTGGGCGCATATGGCATACTCTACTTCCATTTTATCTTTGAAGGCGCATTCAGCATATCATGAGGGAAATTCCATACTTAGAATATTTCTCCCTACCTCAGGCGTGTTTGATACATCTCCAAGTCAGTCATCACTTATACATCTTCAATGCCCTAGCCATGCCTTGGCTTTCTATTTTTAGTAAACTCGGAGAAATTAGGGTTTCATTGCATCTCATCTCGTTCTGAGTTGGAGCTGGTGTGGCTGTGCCTCCACTGACTTTTGTCACTTTTTTCATACCTTATCTGGCACAGTGCATACTATTTTTAGCCATTTTCTATTTTAAGCAAACCCTAAAATTGATCAATTTCTGTATCTCTATTTGCTCTGAAATTTGTTCCATTTGTTCTTGATGCTGTAAGTGATCTGTTCACACCTGCCCTAGGCACAAACCTACTATTTATAGCCATGAGATGACTTACTAAAAATAGTAAGTATTCAGATCGTGCTCAAATTTTGTTAGTAGGTAGCCTGAAGGATGTTGATTGCAGTGGCGTTCTTCAGTTTGACATCTCTGTATTTTGTTCCATCTATTTTTAGACATAGCATGAGAACCCTAATCTGACTTGCCTGTGCTCCCGACTGCTCTTGATTGCCTTGATTTCCACTGTTTGTCACTCTGCTCGCTGGAATGAAGTAATGGGTAGCCGCTGGACTGAAGCTGTTATTTATAATAAGTGTCTGGAAAGTGGTCCATCGGACGTCGGATGAGTTTGCATGCCACAATGCTCGTGGGATCTCAAAAAACCCAAAAAAACCCAAAAAATTGGTCAACGTTTCGGCACTGGCTAAAAATAGTAAGTCCCTTAAAACTGACTCATTCCGTTTGCATGTCATACCACTGCGAAGCTCTCGCAAAACCCACATGGAATATCCGGACATGCATTGAAAAACTTTGCATGCAAACCCTAAAAATAGCCTTTGAAGGCTGTACTCTGAAAGTCTTCATCTCGGTTTGCATGTTATACTGTTGCGAAGGTTTTGAAAAACCCAGATCCATTCTCCAGTCATGCATCGGAGAATCGTACGTTTAAATCCTGAAAATAGCCTCCACAGGCTGAACTGCTAAAAATAGCCAGTTGTCTGAATTTGTTCAAATTTCACGTGTGGATGCTCTAAAGCTGCCTGAATGTGCTGCTGCACTTAGATTTCACCTTGATAACTCAATTTGACTTGAAACAAGCCTAAAGGATGGAAACCCTAATTTCGTAGACTTGGCAATCATTTCAATCTAGGTCAAAGACAGGACATCCCCGGAAGGACAAAAGATCAGAGATAGAGAGAACCAAAGCCAAAAGACCAGAATGGAGCAAAAATTAGGGGGTCCCCATCTTGGATGGGGTGATGTGTGAAAAAGGTCACAACAGATCCCAAATGCTGAAGGGCTGATTATTTTGATAAAAAAGAACATGCCCTTCGTACTCCTCTTGGAGTGGTGACTCTTTGAATAAGACACCCCCCAGCTCACCAAAACTGATATCTTCATAAGTATTGTTGGTGTAATAACTAACACCTTTGGAGGATAAGTTAGTATGGACAACTATGCACACTACGTAATGAGTGCTCTTCAAATTAGGAGGGGAAGCTCCTTCGTTTGTTGATATGCGTTTCTAAAGTAAAGTAATCTAAACCTATCTTTTTCAACTCAGTTGGAAGAGACACAAGGTTAAGGAAACCAAGGACATTGCAGCTAAGAGTTTTCTCTAGTTTTGCAGATCATTAACTGGAACTAAACTAAAAGCTTTAAACTATCCAATCTCCTCAAGAAAACAAAGCATGAGGAAATAGAAGCAGGAATGTGTTTACACGATAAACTTCAGGTGCGGATTCTCAACATGAAGGCAAAGTGGGCTCAACTATTTGCTTATCCGGGAAGAAGTCTATTAAAACAAACGAATATACAGTAAACCGGGTATGGCTTCACAGCATGAAGGCAAGGTGGGCTCAACTATCTGCTTGGCTGAATAGGTTTACTGCTACACACATCAAACGATAAGCTTTGAGTATAGATTAGCAACGTGAAGGCAAGGTGGGCTCAACTATTTTTTTCTTCTGAATAGGCTTATTATAAACAAAACAAAGGTAAGCAACTAGGACAGCAAATTGTATTAGCGAAACATGCATACAACAAACGATCAAACTAGCAACCCCATTTAACTAAGCTTGAACAAACACCATGATAATAACATGAAGGCAAGGTAGACTCATCTATTTATTATAACAATAATCACTCATGAACAGATACAGAACAACAATATTACAGGCAAGGTAGGCTCAACATATATTGCTATCACGTGCAAAAGTTCTATTTACAAGGGTGAACCAATCTTGAGAATAGGCATGTTGCTGACAACACATCAATTCTTTATCACAAGCAAAAGTTAATTACAAATGAGCTGAAAGCTCTTATTTATAGACATCAAAGGTGTAGGCAACCCTAAAATCACCTTGAGTGAACTACAGTCTTGCAATGCATGCAAGAATTTATTGCTAAACCCTAATAAAAGAAACTATACAGTTAATTGGAAAACAACCATCAATTAATCGGTACATCTAATCTAAATGGACAATGTGCAAGCATACACATCCTTATTGAAAGCAAGTTAACTGGAATACTGCCATCAGTTAACATAAATCCTAAATGAAAACTAGCTAATAACTCCAACTATACAAAGATGTTTCCAAGAAAGACATGGCATGCAATGTGTAACGACGAGTTAACTCGGAAAGAGGCATCGAGTTAACTCTTGTGTCTAATGTCTATCTTGGAAAAGGTGGGACGCCTTGAACTGAAGTTCACCGGCCCTGATCTCGGGCAATTAACTCCTCCACGAGGTTGTTGATTGCATCACCACTTGAGGGTCGTCACATGTCTCAACTGTCAATTCACTACTTGTCAGCAACTCAAGCAAACCTAGAAATCTTTGCTCTCTTCAACTAGCATTTCATTGACTAGTAACTCTGGCAGCTCTGTAACTGAAGTGATGGCCACTGTTTATTTTGTAGCTTGACGCTTCTCACATCTTTCACGCTTTTCTCTATGGAAGAGTGTTGCATGATGAAACTGCGGAGTTTAACTGTGAACTCTCTGGTTGTGAGAAATGCAAATGAACTTGTTGCATACGTAGAATCCCAACAGTATCAACCCTCTAAACTAGCCTTGGAAGACAATCAGCTATACGAGGCATGAAACCATGTGGACTTGAGTGACTACGCCTGGCAACCTTCTGGATGCACTTGATACAAATCGGTGTCAGCATTTATGATGAAATCATGAATTAATACTGACTTCGTCTTGAATTCAGTCTGCGTGAACTGCAATCTGAAAAACTCGCTTGTTGACTGTGAACATGACTACATTCTGACAACTTCTATGGAAAGCCAAAAATCACTTCAAATGAGGCTAAAAATACCCTGTCGGAGAGCAAATTTTCACAAAAAGTATGAGATGTGGGTTGTGTGTAGAATCGAATTCTAAGATGATCCAGATCAACAAAATTGTGAAAAAGTGAGATTTAGGCCCACATGCAAAAGGTTTTCAGTCAAGATCTGAGGGGCTGTGAGGGCAATTTTCTTCGAGAAAATCTGGAACATGGGTTTTGTGTAGAACTGAATTCTACGACAACCCAAATCAATAGATTTTGGAAAAAATGTATTTAGGCCCGCATGCAAAGAGAATTTTGGAAATAAGCACAGTGCTCTAGAATAAGGCAACGAGGCAATTTTCACAAAATATTCTAAGACATGGGTATTGTTGTTGATGTTGAAATACACGTACCCAAATACTATGTCTCCGGAAATTATTGACTTTTACTCCACCATGCAAAGGAGTTTCAGTTGAGAAAAGCAAAGCTTCGAGGAAAGTTTTCTTGAAAAATTCTAACACATGGGTTTTGTAGAGAATGTTGTGCACAACCAACCCAGATGATTAAAACTATCAAAAGTCGCCGAATTCTTGACTTTGCGAAGAATACCTAAGACGAGAATAGAAGAATTTAAGACAGAAGATAGAAGATTTTTTGTTCTACCTTTACCAAAATCGCCATCTTGTCTTGAAGTTTGTTGATGAATCTGGACTTGTACCTGCAAAATAATATTTTTGATGTCTTCACAACTAACTGCTAAAGAAATTCACCCAACTTTGGAGAGAATTCACCTCTGCTCAAGCTGGATGAATGAAATGATGGACACCATGTTGAATAAATAAAGCAAATTCACACCATAATGGCGCCACTGCAAGAATAGAACCTTGATAACAAAAGAAGCCTTCTGATTGGGCCCCCTTTAGATCAACTGGCACTGACTCGAAGTTCTGAAGATTAAATAATATTAAAATATTCAACTAGGTTTAACATGCGAATTTGAGACTTAGCATCAAAAATGTGCCAATAATTAATTATTGAAGAAAATCGCCATTTTAATGCTTTGCATGCACAATCTTGAAATTTAATATTATTTTAATCAGTTACCAAAAAGCTTAGCATTTGGATGCACTCAGCAAAATTCACTGATTCCGAAAAGTCCCCATTTGACCCTCTAGGCATCCATTTGCACAAGTTTATTGAATTTTTTACTAACTCCTATTTTATAGCTGACTGCAAAGTTACAGTTGCCCCTGTTCAACACTGATTTCCGGGTGACTGAGTGATGTGACTGAACTGAGATATCCACTGTGAAGCCTGCAGAGCAAGGATGAAATGTCTGCTGGGAATTGCAACTGCTAAAATCAACGTTTGACACCTCAAACTATTAGGTGCCTTTGATTAAATTGATGCAATGATTCCAGACTTAAGCCATTTCTCTGTTTTGCCCTCTGACGCTTCAAACTGCCGCTGGCAGTGAACAATGAACCCCATTGACTGGATGATAGATTCATCGTGTGACTAGAAGTATTCCGCATCCAATGACTATATATAAGGCATTTGAAAACTGCATTAGGAACCCCAAAAACAAGGGCACCCCTAGCCTGTGAAGACGCAAACACCATTTTGACAAAAGTGTAACTTTCATCTGGACACCATACTTTGACCCCTGACACCGGGAGCTGGAGTGCTCCGATTCATGCACCCTCTATCTCTCTACATAGCTAGATCAACTTACAAGAGATGTCCCTGGAGGTGATGAAGCAAGAAAACTGCTTCTAAGACCTCAACAAGAAGGGCGCCTTTTTCAAGGAGAGGTGTATTTTCCATACTTAGCCATTTTCTGGTTGCTTTCAAGTTTTAGCATTTCACATTGACCTCACACATACGAGCGTTTGCCAAATCCCAAAGGCTGACGACTAGATTCGTTGGATAGTTGAAATAATTGCGCACAAGTCTCGTGAAGACTATGAATGCTAAAAACCCCATCTAGCAGGCCTAAAGGCTGGGCGCCCTTGGCCTACAGAGGTACAGGTGTGTATTTCTACATTTCTCCACCCTCTGATTTACATGTTCGACAGAACCTCTGTCATGATCACTTAGAATGTCGGATCACCTCACGAACTGATGCGTTGCGAAGCTCAACCAGATTAGAAAAGAACTCAGGAAGACAACATCTGGAAATTCATTCATCTGAGGGGCCAGATTAAAGGGAGCCTCTGCACTACAGGGGCGCAGAAACTGTAAACTTGACAGCCTCTGTAACATGCATCCTCCTCGTACCCTCAGCTTGTGACCTCGATTGCCAGAGTTCTGCACTTCGGATGTCTTCACTCGATAGCTCGTTGAAAAGCTGGACTAATTTTGAAGAGATTGAACCTATTTGCAAGCACATGCAACAAGATCTGAGCCTCCAAATTGAAGGGTGCCTTTGAGCTACAGGGGCGTAGATCTGCTCTCTACTTGAAAACTTCATTTGTTTCTGCCTCTGCGTAAACACTATTTGGTTGCATAGATGTCCATGTAGAAATATCGCAACTGTTGACGCGTGTGTATGACTATATTTCACCATTTTCACATGTACGGACACTGTAAAGTTGATTTGCATGTTGATTGCGCAAGTGTCTCTCACGTTACATAGTGAAAGTGTTCCCAGACTTGGAATATTTTTGCACTTTTCGCCATTTGAAAATCCCCTCTATTGAGAAGCATATTTTTCAACATCTTTCATCATAGAATGTTCTGCTTTGAGTTTCAGGCTTAGATTTTGACACCTAGTACTGGCCAATTGCCATTGACGACCTCAGAGGTCCTAACTTTTCTTTCAAAAAAATGAAAACTACCCACCAGACTTAAACTGGCTTTTAACTGAAACCAACTTCACCACTGTAATCGTGATGTGAAATAAGCAAATCAAAATTAATTTCAGCCAATTCTGACAAGTTTCTATTTTTAGGGTTTTTGAGCTAAAAATAGGGTTTAAAAACCCTAATTTTCAAAATTTTCAAATTTTGTCAGTATCTTCCTAACATCACACTGACCAAAATCCAATATTAGATTTGCTCAAAAACTGAGTTTTGACCTCATTTTAAGCAAAATGCCTTAATGAAGCAAAAAATTTGGTTTGGGTACAAGTATCTTTCTCCAAGAGCTTAATTTGATGATCAAACTCAAAACCACCTATGTCACCATCACTATAATAAAGTAAAGAATCATCAATGTTAGTTGTTTTGAAGATTCTATCCTTACCTTCAATAAGTCCATCATGTGAAGGTATATTACTGATTTCTTCATTAGTAGTTATAGACTCACAAGCATACCAAGAAGGTCTTCTTGATTAATTGTCATAGATTCTTCATGTATATCCAAAACTGATGTTGCCTCATTGCACTCATCCTTAGCATGTGCAGACAAATGCATATCAATAGGTACATCTTGAGAAACCGCAATAGAATCATTGAGAAACAACATTTTATTCCCATCTTCTGCATTAATGACCACCTCATTTATCTGCTTTGTCTTCTTCAAGTGAGACTTCAATTTTCCCTCGCACTGATTAAACAAATCTTTGATCAACATTCCAGCAGTACAAGAATTCTTTCCTTCTTGTTCATAAATGTTTAGCAGAAAAGATAGGAGGGATTTTGGAATGTCATCCATCTCATTGATAGTTAAAACTAAAATGTTTCTCATTGCTGCAACTACATCCTCCTCTTGGTCACTCCAAGTTAAAATGAAGATGTAATGGATCAAATAATATATTCGATCTTGCATACCCAAATCTATCAGCAATATACTTGTTCTAAGTTTTGAAAATGTCTTCAATATAGCAGGTCTTCTGGAGTATTGACTGGTATCAGTTTCATCAAGATCTTGAAAGCTTTCCACAATCATACGAAGAACTCTCTTCATAGTATTGTTGACGTGTTTTTTATGACAACACCAACATAGAATAAAATGTCCAACGGTCACTCTATTCTCTCTTGATCAAAGTGTTCCGCATGCTAAGATTGCGTGAAAGTTCATGCGTTCGACTCCAAGGTTCCTTTAATGCGAATAGACTCAGTTGGTTGATGTGAATATGCTGGGTATTCCAAGGGGACTTACGTAATTTTTCAACTTTATATGTTCAAGCAAGTGAAGGATTTTGACTATGATGCTCTGGTATTTGAATGGATCGGGAAATGTTGAATTTAAAGGAGGTAAGGTTTGGAATTCTACAATCTACTTCTAAAGGGGGTGGAACGTGAGGATTAGCTTCAACAATCTTCAAACCAAACGTTGTTTTGTCTCCCCTTCGAACAACTCCGACAAAGCTGGTGGAATCTTCAAAGGATGGATGAGATGTTCAAATTGAGATTCACCATGCACACCCCTTCACAACGAAGCAAGTGGGCACATTGAACACAATCGAAGTTAAGTGCTGAGATACCAGTCGACCACGTAGGAGCAAACTTACCGTCAGCAAGTCCGCCAGTGGTATGGATACGGGAAGATGTGCCCAAACTAATGTCGCATTCCACAATTAACTCTACTTGCATGAAAACAAATCTACTTTACTTTACTCTATTCAAATTGGAAAGACGAAAAGATCTTGTCAACCTCCCACAACACAAAATGAAGTCACCAATCAATGAAATCTTTATATCATGAGAGTCTTACACAACAATCTTTTGCAAAAACTTTCAAAGGGAAAGTCTTTCTTTCCTTTCCAACTAAGCTAACTCCTAGGTCTACTTTAACTTCTATCAATCTCTATCTCTGTCTAGCTCTGATCTATCTCTGATTCTAATTCTAACTCTTTACAAATGAGGGGGGATGCCCCTTTTATAATGAATCCAAATAGTGGACGGTTCAGATCTGATTACAATAAAGGGCTCAGATTGAACCACCTATGCCCTAATTAGGGTTTCTGCCCTAAAAACCGCCACCGAGAGGAGTAGGGCAATGAATGCGCCCTCCACTCCTCATCAATGCACCACACCCTGCCATCAATGCACGTCGTCTCCCTCCAGAAGGTCATCGTCCAGAAGGGCGTTTCTTTTCTCCTTCTCGCTGGCTACAAATCTGATGAATCTGGCCAAGATTGCCTCAACTTCCTGATTGAAGATAGGAGGAATGTGATCCAACTGAAACTCTAAAACTGCAACTGTTTGCCCATGCCGGGCACATGATTTCTTCTAGGCAACAAGGGCGTCCTGGGTGTTCTGTATGATACTGGAGAATGTGGCTGTGTTCTCGAAATCATCCTGTGTGAAGGTCTTCACTTCAGAGAAGAATGGCTCCAATCTATCTTTCAATCCATCTGCAGTTACCTCTTCAGCAGTCAACCTCTTGGCAAAGATTGCCTCCAACGTGTTGAGAATTCCATCTAAGATGTTCGTCATGGCTTTTCTAACCCTGACAAAATCTGCCTGTGATGCATCATAGAATCCCCGGCTTGTGACTACTGAAAAATACTATCTGGCGAAGTCGTATCTATCTCCCTGCTGGATAACACCTCCCTCAACCAAAGTGTGTTGAGGTATGCTCATCAAAGCCCCTAAATGGAGAACAACTCTCATCTAATAGATGCGAGCCTCACCCCAAGCATGGTTAACTGCCTCCACTTTAGCCATAATATTGGAAGCTTGCCCATAGGCATGTGCAAGATCTTCCATGAACTTTCTTGTCTCTGTACGCACACTGGCAACCCACTTGTCTGCCTGCTGTGCCATTCTCTTCAAATTTTCTAACCCACTGATTGACTCCCTGGAAAACTCAGCTGGAAGTTCAATTGCCGGATTTTCTTGCCCACAAGGACGGGACAAGTGCTGCACGTAGCCAATCAGTGTCTTGTGCTCTACCTTCAATCTTTTGTACTTACCCTCAACATGGGACAATCTATCCTTGAGTGCTCGATATGAATTATCGCACTCCTCTACCACTTGTGCTCCAGTAGGGCGGCCTAGTTCCATGGTTGTCACAACATAGTTCTCAGGAACGGCCTCGTCCCTATCACATTCTACCCGAGGAACTGCCATATGCAAGGTTCGGGATCCATCCTCATCTGTTGAGATCTTGGAAAACTTCCTAACCTTTTTCTTTGCTGGAGGTGCACTGATCCTCTGTAACAACTCCTCCATTTCGGCTGCGAGATCGGTCTCATCTACAGGATCACGCCTCATTCTATCCCTTAGCCATTCTGGCACCTCCTGCCGTATGTTTGATATAATAAAAGGCTGTTCTAACTTAGCCTCCACCTCGTGAACCTCCCCTCTGCCATCGTTCTGACGAGGCTCACCGTCATCAATAGGCTCTGTGTCTCCCGAGCTCTGGGCATCCTGATCTGAAGTAGCATCACCTTCGAGAGCCACCTCAATTTCCTGCTGAAATTGAGTATCAGTAGCCGTCCCCTCATCTGTCTCTTGCTGATTTTCCTGCTGATGATCTTCTTGGGGCATGTTGATGCTCTGACCCACTGATTCTCTACGAGGTGGCCGATTCTCTACTTGCACTGTCTGCTCTACGTCCAATCTCTCCCTCTGATCAACAAACAAAGACACCTCCTGTAAGCTTGGAGAGTGTGTCCGAGATGGCGTATGCGTGGACTCCTCAACTACCACTGGCTCAAGTCGAACTGGCTCCTTTCCTCAAGGCTCTGGAGTTGGATTACTCCATCTCCTTTGATTAGTTGTCTGCAATCTGTTGTCTCCCATCAAATTGTAAGTAAGGGGAATTGACCTTCCCTTGAGTCGGTTAACATGCCTTTCTACCCAACTCCGTGTAAATGTCAAGACTGGGATACAAAGTGTATCCAAGTCAGTGACCTTTGGCTCAGGCCAATCTGGGAGTGGTAGAGGTGTATCTCTTACTGTCTCATAGTCAGCCTGTACTATGTTTATATCCTCCTCAATTTGATCTGGCACCGGGATGATCTCACACTCTTTGACCATCCCCAACGGTATTCGAGAAAACATTCTCTTTCTGACCTCGATTTCATCCACTGCACTAGCCCAAAAGTCTTCGATCTGCACCTTGTGCCTGAACTCCTCTGTCAATATCCACCTGATGTTTTTGTGGGGATCATAGTAATGCCTGCTGGTGTGATAGGAAAGGTGGAAGAATTGGAGCTCCGCTTCTGCCTCTCTTGCTGCTTGTAGCGATGGGCAGATTTCATCTGAATTTCCCATAGTAATCGGGAATCCGAGTCCACCTTTCTTCTTCTTCTTCTGAATCTTATCATAGGCAATCAGTTGGCTAGATACTTCCAGCATCACTATCCTGTTTGTGGGATACCGAGGCAATCTGTATGGATAGGAGGAAAATCCTTGCAGCCTTATGTAGGTGAATTTTGGAAATTGGATAAACCAACATTTGAATTTCTCAATCATTTCTTGTGCCTCCCTTGATATTCTGTGGTGGGTTCTCTGCTGCAAGGTCCTCGTGATATGCATTGTAAAGGCGTCATTGACCCTCTTGTAATTGGTTGTGCTTGTCAGATGCAATTGTGGACAAGCTTCATATATTTTAAACTGATGGGATCCGCAACCGATTGGTTCCTTGTAAGAGATCCCCCTATATCTCGTCATGCGAGCCAGCATATAGACAAGGTAGGAGCCCATGTAAAATGTCTTCATTCTCCTCACGCCACGAAGCTGCTCATGTATGTTATCACTAATCATCAGTGCCCAATCCATGTAATCCTGTCTCAAGTCCTCTGAGACTATCTGCTTGGGCAATTTGGTGCGAGTTGGCTTGGGTTTAATCATCCACCTAGTGTTTATCAAATCAACACACCGGTCTGTGGTGGATGAGTACATCTTTCCAGCTCTCTCTTTCGTCTTGTAGATCATTTTCTCATGAACTGGAATCTCGAATGCCTCTCCGATCGCTTCAGGTGTCAGATTAGCCAATACCTTGCCATCTGGCGAAGTGACCGTCCTCTGTTCTGCATTGTAGTGGTAGGTGCACTCCATGATGAGCTCTGGACATCGGATAGCTGGCGGAAAGTTGGCAACTACATACAATCCACTTCTGACAATACTGTGCGAAGTCACTGACGGGTGATGGCCTCCAGTCCCCATTATCCTTCTTCTGAATGCTTCTATGTTGAATGAGCCTAAGTTCGTGTTAGCTAGCCTATCGAGCTTGGATGAAAATTTGGATTCTGGCAAGAATGACTTGCCCAATTTCTTGATCACAGCCTGTCTGGACTCGGTGTGGTTGTTTCTGCCTGCAGCTCTTCTGCTTGATTCGGCCATTCTAAACTACGCCTGTTTATTTCAACGTCTTTAGAAGTTTCTTCTCTGGTTGCAGCAACACAATGCCAAACACTTGGAAATGTTTGCTTGCAGCAATTTACTTTCAATAAATTTGAAACCTCCTCTTTTGAAGTTCGTACTTGTTGTGACCTTTTTCACACATCACCCCATCCAAGATGGGGACCCCCTAATTTTTGCTCCATTCTGGTCTTTTGGCTTTGCGTCTCTCTCTCTCTGGTCCTTCCGGGGATGTCCTATCGTTTGACCCAGGTTGAAGTGTTGGTTAAGTCTGTGTCATTAGGGTTTTCATCCTTCAGGCTTATTCAAGGTCAAACTAAGTTATAAAATTGAAATCTAGGCTTGGTACAGCAGTCAGAAGGCTTCCAGCAGGGTCCCATTAAATTTTCACTGTATTCCGACAACTTGCTATTTTTAGTAAGTATTCAATTTGGGGCTATTTTGTCGAAATTTTGGAATTCTGTCAGTTCCACCACATTCAGGTAACATCAAACTGCTTGCACGTAAATTTTGAGCCAGATCAGACAACTTGCTTTGTTTAGCAGTTCAGGCTTCAGGAGCCATTTTCAGGGGTCAAACGTATGATTCCTCATTGCATGTCCGGAGATTACTTCTGGGTTCCTCGAAACCTTCGCAACGATATAACATGCAAACCGAGACGATCACTTTCAGAGTTCAGCCTTCGGAGGCTATTTTTAGGGTTTGCATGCAGAGTTCTCTGACGCATGTTCGGATATTCCTTCTGGGTTTTTCAACAGCTATGCAACAGTGTGACATGCAAGCGGAGAAGATCAAATTTCGAGGACTTACTATTTTTAGCCAGTGCATGCATGCAGACCAGTTTTCTGGGTTTTTCTGGGTTTCTTGAGATCCCACAGGCAATATGACATGCAAAATCATTCGGCAGTGGATGAGTCACTTTTCAGGCAGTTTCTATTTTTAGCGGGTACACTCTGGCAGCCGCCTAACACTCCAGTTCAGCAAGCAGAACGCCATGCAGAGGGAACGAAGTCAAACGGAGACCGTTCGGGATACATGCAGGTCAAATTAGGGTTTCCACTTTTATAGGGGGTGAAATCCAGAAATTGTCAAAACGAAGCACCTCACCAACATCAACACACTTCAAGGTACATGCTGGCAAAATTTGAGCGAAATCGGAGAACTTACTATTTTTAGTAAGTCAGGGCATGGCTATAAATAGCAGGTCTGCACTTGAGGTTGGCATCAGAGCGACACTCAAGTTCTCAGGATCAGGCGTTGCAAGTTTTAGGTCAAATGGAGCTACTAAAGTCAGAAAGTCAAGAACTTACTATAAATAGCAGGTGGCTATAAATAGCAGGTCAGGGCAGAGGACTGGCAAAACAGGTTCACAGGGCAAAGAGGATCAGATGGTGAGATTTTCAGGCAAAACGGAGCTATAGGGGTCGAAAATCAAGGGACTTTCTAAAAATAGCCTGACTTGCCCAAAATAGACGATGAAGATGAAGGCAGGCAGAGGTATAAAAAAATTTCTAAGTTTGGAAAGTGAGAGCATACCCTCTCAAATGCGCCCTCACCTTAAGAGATTAATTAAAGCCTTGAAAATTTCCTAAGGCAACAAAATGGAAGCATGCTAGTCAAAATGCGCCCTCAAATGGAAGCTCACCCCCTCATTTGCGCCCAAGGTTATTGGAGGCTAAAAAACGCCTAAGGCAAAAGTAGGAGTTGAGGGTATGAAATGCGCCCACTTCATGAAATTGAAATTTGCCTAGCTGGAAAGTGCCTAAGTCAAAATAAAATTGGAAGTTGACATGCCTATTTGCGCCCTCAAGGTAAAAGGAAGGTGATGATTGATAAAACGCCTAAGGCATTGAAATGGAAGTAGGGACATTGAAATGCGCCCATGTTGGAGGATGCCTAGCAATGTGCCTAAGGCATGGAAAATAAAAATGTGAGCATGGGGTCTCAAATGCGCCCTCAAGTAGAAGTAGATCCCATCAAATGCGCCCTTGTGCTAGGAGTAGTTGGGCCGAAAATTGTCAAGTCACAAAATGAAAGTAGAAGGTGTTAAATGCGCCCACCTTAAGGAAGAGCCTTGAAATTTTCTAAGGCATAGAAAATGGGAGCTTGACCCTCTAAATGCGCCCATGAAGAAGATGAGTTAGAAGGGATTTTAAGTATGAGAAATATAAAAATGGACCCTTCAAAATGCGTCCGAGGGAGAAAGGTCGGAAATTTTCCTAAGTAAAACAAAAACTCCCTAGGCCAAATACGCCCAAGTTGAGCAAAATGATGAAAAGAGGTGAATACGCCCAAAGAATGAAAGGACTTAATTTTATTTCTAAGTGGGTGAAGGTGAAGAGGCTGCAATAAAATGCCAAGGGGTTAAGTATGCCAGAAGTATGAAGAGGTTCAAAATATTTTCTAAGTGAGATAAATATTTCACTGGAGAAAAGACGCCTTGATATGAATAAAGAAAATTTTCCAGAGACATTTAAATGAAATGGACACAGTGACGAAGTTTTATTTCCAAGGCGGAAGCAACTGATATATTTTTCCATGGGTCAAGTAAAGATTAAATGAACCCGTTCAAAAGGCACCCATGGGTTGGGAAGTTAAAAAAATTAATTTCCTATGGGAAATTTTAATATTTTCAGAGGAAATTCGTTTTGCCTAGATTATTTTCCTAACGGAAATTAAATCTCAGAGGATGAGTTATTTCGAACAGGCAAGTGATTTTAAATCACCCGGAGTTGAATATTTTAAAGAGAAAATTTAAAATGTCTAAGGCAAATTTTATGAAATTGAGGATTTAAATGACTGACATTTTAAAAGTTGGAAATGAATTTACAACTCCTACGAATTTTTCGAATCAAATTTATTTAAACACTGCGAAGATTTTAAAATGAAATTTTCAATCAAGTCAAGTGATTTTCTCGCGAGTTGTTTAAATCACCAAGAGTTAACTGGCAGGCCAAGAGGAAAAATTCAAATTTTTTACAAGGAAGGAATCATTGTTAATGGCAACTGCCATAATGACTGGCTGACAACTAGCCCACTACTGCACTTGAATTAGAAGATTCCGAACAAAGAGAGTGGAGAATTGATGAGGGTGCTAAAAATAGCCCCAGCCTTACTTGGAAGGATTCTTCGAGAAGAATTATTTAAACAGTCTCTTCTCTCATTTCTGCTCACATTTTTCGAAGTTGAAGTTGCTGAAGAAGTTCTTGGGAGATTGAAATATTTTCGAAGTTGTTGAGGAGAGAAATTCCTTGAGAGTTTATTTTATTTCGGAGTGTTGAGTTGCTGAAAGTGCGAAGTGCTGGAGAAATTTTTAGCTGTCGAGACTTCTTCTTTCGAAAGCTGAAAGTGTGTTGCTGCAATTTCGAAGTTGAAGGTTGAAGTTGTTTTCCGGAGTTGTTGGAAGATTTATTTGTTGAAGTTGCTGCAGAGTGTTGAGTTGCAGAAATTTATTATGTGCTGAAGATCTTATTCTCGGAGTGCTGAGGAAGTTTTTTATTCGAGCTGCTGAAAGTTGGTTGCTGTTGAAGTTGAGAAGAAGTCGAAAGTTGCCGAGGTTGACGGAAGTTGAAGCAAAAGATTTAATTTATGTTGCGTTGAGAAAGTAGCCACATTGCTGAAAGTTGTTAATTTGCTGTAATTTTCCTTCGCCAGTCGGAAGTGCAGTCGTTGAAAGCTTCTTTATAAGCTCGGAGTTTTTATACAGTCTGAGGTTTGGAGTTAGATAATTATATTGAGAGTTTTTATTTCCAAAAGCTAACTCCACGTCCGCAGCCGTCTCGGAGGCCATTTATTTTATTAAAAATCTGCAGCCTGGCTTATTGTTATTCTATTTTATTTTGCAGATGGCTGGACCAAAGGATGTTGCTGGAACAAGCAGAGCCGCAGGCAGAGCCGCAAATATTGAAACGGCCAAGGCTAGCTCATCCCGACAGGCAATGATCAAAAGGCTCACCAAGTCATTTCTTCCAAAATCGGCAATTGTCTCCAAGCTGGCAGGGTTAAGTGACACCAACCTCGGGTCATTTAATCTAAATGCACTCAAGTCTAGGATGTACGGACTGGGAGGCCATCAACCATCAGTCACGGCACATAACATCATGAAGAGTGGTATCTATGCAGCCGTTGGTTTTCCACCAGCAATTCAGTGCTCGGAACTAATTATGGAGTGTGCGAACCACTACAAGCCGGAGCGTAGAACCATTGTCTCGCCGGATGGCAAATTGCTTGCCAACTTCACGCCAGATGCCATCGGAGAGGCATTTGGGATTCCTACTGCCGAAAAGATGCTCTACAGATCAAATGAGAGGGCGGATAAAATGTACTCCACCTCCTTCGAGAGGGTTGCTGCGGTCATCAACAGAGTTTGGATGCAAAAGCCAAAGCCACCTCGCACTAGACTCCCAAAGCAGATAATTGCCGAAGATGTAAAACAGGAATACTGCGACTTGATGATGATGCTGAGCCGAATAAATGGGAGTGCACAGGCCTACTTCTTCGAGCCATGGATGTTCTACTTCATCGAGATCATATTGGAGGGAAAGGAATGTGTTGACTGGGCAAGAATGATCAGTGATAACATAGATGAACAGTTCAGGAGCCTGAGGGGGACGAAAACCTTTTACATGAGCTCGTATGTGATATATATGCTGGCAAGAATGACCAAGTATCGAGGGATTACATACAAGGAGCCGATAGGCTGTGCACCTGATCAGTTCAAAATCCATGAGGCCTGCACACAGTTGCATCTAGCTAACCCTGCCAGTTACAAACGGGCTAATGATGCATTCACAATGCACATCACGAGGACCCTTCAGCGGAGAACGCAACAAAGAATATCCAAAGAGGCACAAGCATTGATAGAGGAATACGGATATTGGCTCATCCAATTTCCGAAATTCACTTACATTAGGCTGCAGGGGTTCACTTCGTATCCATACCGGCTACCGAGGTACCCCACCGATCACATTATAATGCTGGAAATATCTAGGCAGTTGATCGCCTATGATAAGATTCAAAAAAGAAGAAGAAGGGTGGACTTGACTTTCCTATTGCCATGGGAAATTCCACTGAGGTGTGTCCCTCCTTGCAGGCAGCTCGAGAGGCAGAGGATGAGCTGCAATTCTATCATCTATCGTATCACACAGGCAGACAGGATTTTGATCCGTACAGAAACATCCGAATGATACAGAACGTCGAGTACCGACACAAGGCCCACATTGAAGACTTTTGGGCAAATGCTGTTGATGAGGTTGAGATAAGGAAAAGGATGTTTTCCAGGCTTCCCCTCAAATTGATCAGGGAATGTGAGATCATTCCAGTTCCCGACCAGGTGGAAGAGGATGTCAACGTTATGCAACCCGACTATGGTTCAGTTAGGGATACTCCGGTCCCACCACCTGATTGGTCCGAGCCAGAAATCATGGACTTGGACACGCTCTCTATTCCAGTGTTGACTTTCACAAGGGCTTGGGTCGATAGACATGTATGCAGACTTAAGAGCAGATCGATCGCCCTTACTTATAGCTTGATGGGTGACCCAAGGCCGCTATCGGTGAGAAGGGGAAAACAGGTTGCTCAAACACCGGAAGCACAAGTAGAAGTACCAACCCAGCCGATACCGTTGAGGATGGAACAAGCATCACCTATGCACTCACAAACTCAGTCTTCGAGTTTGAGAGTGATTTCATTATTTGCTGATCAGAGGGCAGGATTGGGTGAAGAGCGGGAGCTTGAGGAGGTGGATCAACCCAACATCTGAGAATCAGATAGTATAAGCGTCAGTGCATCCAGGGCTGGCCGACAAGAGGAAGAAGAGGAAATAGTGGCTGACACTCGTTTCCAACAGATGTTGGACATGACATTGGAGGAAGAGGAAAACATAGAACAGGGGACCCAAGGGTCCGGAGATACGCAGCGCGTGGAAGATGATGAGCCCGAGCAGAACAGTGCGAGAAGAGAAGAAGTGCACGAGGTGGAGGCAACGGAGGAGCAGCCCCTATTCATTTGCAATCCGCAGCAGATGGTGCCGGATTGGCTTTCAGACAGAATGAGAAGAGAACCCAAGGATGATACAGATCCAGCCATCGAGATGGAGGAGTTCCTCAAGAGGATTAGTGCGCCTCCAGAAAAGAAAAGGGCCAGGAAATTCTCGAAGATCTCGACTGATGAGTCAGGCTCTCGCATGCTTCAGGTGGCTGTTCCGAGAGAGCATTGTGATCGAACCAAGGAGAGGCCTGAAAATTATGTGATCACCACCGTAGAGTTGGGTCGTCCTACGGGAGCCCAAATTGTTGAGGAGTTCGATAACTCCTATTAGGCGTTGAAGGATCAGTTGCTCCGCACGGAGGGGAAGTATAAGAAATTGAAGAAGGAGCACAAAACCTTGATAGGATATGTGCAGAGTCTAGCACGTCCAGGTGAACCAGGAAACCCAACAGTAGAACGTCCACCAGAGCTTCTGAGGGAGTCAGTTGTTGGCTTAGAGGATTTAAAGAAGATGGAAACGAAAGCGGACAAGTGGGTTAGCCATGTTCGTACTGAGACAAGGAAATTCATGGAGGACCTCGCCAATGCTTATCGGCAGGTCTCAAGTATTTTGGCACGGATTGACATGGTGGATCAGGCCTGGGGCGATACCCGCATCTATCAGACGAAGACTGTACTTCGTTTGGGCGCTTTGATGCATATACCTCTGCAAACTTTGGTGGATGGAGGTGTGATTCAGGATGGTGACAGGTATGATTCCACCAGTTGGTACTCATCGGTGGTCACAGGCCGTGGATTTCACGATGCAGCAAGGGCAGATTCAGCCAGAGTGAGGAATGCAATGGGCAACATCTTGGAGGGAGTCCTTAATACATTAGAATCCATATTTGCTAGAAAGTTGGCCCCAGAGGAAATAACTGCTGATGGCTTGAAAGACAAACTGGCTCCATTCTTCTCAGCTGCGAGGTCGCTTGTCCTGGATGACTTTGAGAATTTCTCCACTTTCTCCAGTATAATCTAGAATACCCAGGACGCCTTGGTGGCATGGAAGAAGTCTTACACTCGGCACGGTAAGACGGTAGCGGTCTTGGAGTTCCAGCTCAACCATATTCCACCGATTTTTGCCCAGGAGGTTGAGGCGGTATTGGCCCGATTGATCGAGTTTGCAGTCCGAGAACAGGACAGTGGGAACGCACTGCTTGATGAAGATCTTCTAGAAGAAGATAGTGGGCATTAATTGCTCATTATGGTTCCTGTAGGGGAGTGGAGAATATTCTGTGCATTTATTGCCCCACTCCCCTCAATGGCGGTT